>JAVQJL010050394.1:0-53289 GCA_036024295.1 Nannoperca obscura
ATCTATCTATCTATCTATCTATCTATCTATCTATCTATCTATCTATCTATCTATCTATCTATCTATCTATCTATCTATCTATCTATCTATCTATATTAAGGCAGATCAGAATCTAGAACCCACAAAATTACTTCTGATTCTATGAAATCTTTTAAACAAGTTGATTTGAACTGGAAACAGAGAACGTAAGCTAAAAAAAAACAAAAAACTAAATGAAATGGAATGTGTCACATTAACCCCAGGGGCCACCTCAGGAAAAGCTGCCCTAGAAGGATTTTCATGCACTGTGGAGGCAGTTCTGTGGGTGAAAACATTGCTAATGGGTAAGATCAGAGAAGAATGAGCAGACTTATTCAAACCATCAGTAAGCATGAGCACAGTGCAACAGCCTGGGATGCAGCTGTATCTACATACATTTTTATTGTTTACTTTGATCTTAACTGCACAGGCTAGAACGTAACTTTATGTTTTTCTAAATGTATTCAAAATTGATAATTTATGTGACATGTTGTTATGGCTAACATTTTAGCAGGTATAGTTACATAAACTTTCAGCATAGAGCAATATTTACACACCACTGGAGTTTGATCTCTACCAAAAATACCTGGATCTTTAGCTTGCTAACTTAGATGTCTGACTTTCTTCACCAGCTAGCTAACTTTAGATGCTAACTTTGTCTGTCTGCGTTCTATCAAGACAGAGAACCTGCCAGTCAGAGTGGTAGCACCTGATGGCACTGGTGCCAGGTGGTACAGAGGCCTGACTTGGGTGGCATTGGCCAAAGCTAATCCAAGCCCTGCCCATGGCGCTCATTCAAGAGGTGGTTCCTCTGTCTTCTTGCCCTCTCCTGGATCACCACTTCGTGATTTGTCGCCTGAGAGGGAGAATCTGAGCAGCTTAGGTCTCCCAGCTACAATGGTTCCACTGAAACGCATGAGCTTCCTTCCACCAAGGGCAAATTGATGGTGTTTGGTCATGGAGATGGTGCAAGGACAGTACAATAGACCCGTGTCCTTGCCTGAAACAGGATGTGCTGTATCTCTGCAGGTCTATTTGACAAGAGTCGCACCTTCGGGGTGTTTGTGGTCGTGATCACAGCTGGCTATTGCAGCTTTGACTGCCTCACAGTTAGGAGATATCCACGTGTGATGCGATTTTATGGAAGGTTCGCACACTGTGGCCGTTTACCTGTTGCTTGGGGTCCCAGTTGGATCTGCAGAGGTTTCTTTGAGTGTCTCTTAGGCCCACCTCCTAAGTTCTTGGAGCAGGTGAGTTTCTTGTCCGTCTAAACAGAACTCTTAGCCCCTTTCTACAACTAGAGGGCAGGGGATCACTCCTCCTGCTGACATGTCAATGTGGACGAGGGGGTGCACAAAAGTTCCAAAGTCATTGCATTTGCCTTCAGTTGTTCATTCTGGAACCTTTTTCCCCCCTCTCACTGATGATGAGGAGAGACGTCTTTGCTCTGTGTCCTGTACGTGCTCTCAGCTGCTATAATTAAAAAATAACAGGAACTCTTTTTCAGCTCGCAAGCTGGCTGCTGATCCTCTGACAGCTCAGCGGCTAACTCTTGATTGTGTGGTGCAATTTGCACAGGTTATGAGTCAATGGGTTGTGATGAGGGCATTGCCTCATCAACAGAACGCTACTGGGGTGTGTCTTTGGAAGACATTACCTGAACAGCCTACAAAAGGTTGATTTTCATACTGAAGTGAACTAAAGACTAGCAATGTGTTGTGTAAAATGATTGGCAATATGTAAAGTAACCACAACGTGCAAATGATAGGCAAAACCACCTAGTTGATGGATACTAATGTGGAGGCTACAAAATTCAAGTTGGCCTCGAGTCGGTGTTCCTCGTTTCCTCCAGTGAGCTATTCATTTTGTGATATTGTGAGCAGCTTTCTGGTTGGGTTTTATAAAATGTAAAACTTAAGCACAATATATTGTATAGTGCTCCCCGCTATGGGTTGGTATGGTGGAGTGTACACACTTGCCAAGGAAGGCTTGTATTCGATGGTAAGTGTTGCGGGAAATTGTAGCTGGATAGTAATAAACTCCTACGTATTCGATACCGTGGTGCTTTCTTACTGAACATTACTTAATACATATAAACACATTTGTTAGTTTTCTTTTATTTAGACAACCCAAATAAAAGGCACATAACATTGCGCATGTTTATGTAATAATTTGACAAACATACATTTAAAAAAAATGTAGGAATGTTTGACCTTTCTGCTAATCAGAAAGCCTAGCTTCTCATATATACAAAATTACCATTGTTAATGTTCTAATACAAAAGATTTATAAAAAAGGTTATCTTATCTTTTACATCTATTGTAACTACCATATCCTTGGATCTAAAATACTTTTGTACAAAGATATACATTCAACTGCTTTCACAACGGTTCTGGAATTTCCAATTGTTTTTTTTTTCCTTAAAAATAAAGAGATGTTCAATTCCACAAGAAATGTTCAGTTTATCACATTGTTACTGTATCAAATTTGGCAAACAGGCTATCATAGTGTATCTACGTAAATGCATAAGAACAAAAAAAAGCTACCCTAATATTTTGTTTTAAACAAAACTTGGGAAAATGACAAACATGCATATTGCATTTTTCAGTATAAACTAAAATCAACTCAAACAGCTGCAACACTGTTGAAATAACATGGCATTCATAAAAAATTGTTAATGTTCAACAGCTACAGTGTTTGGGGTCATGCAACATCAATCCTGTCCCATTATTTTAATGGACACAAACTTGCATTTTTATCAAACTCTTCCAGATCTCAGTCACACAATGATGCAGCTTGAAACTGAACTTGACTAAGGTACAGCACATCATGTTTGCCATTGCACAGTAAATGATTTTTTAAATGGACGGTTATGTTTAAAATCAGTTATTGGTGGACTTCTTGTCTGTGATGGAAGTCTAATCAAGGCTTTTAACACCACAATGCCAAATGATTTAAAAAAGAAGATGGAGGAGTCACTAATCAAAATACATGGTAGATATACTCAATTTAAAAAGGAACTTAGTTGATGAGTAATGGGATTTCATGTGTGTTTCCTGAGTGAAGGGTCCTTAGTATCATCTTGGGGCTATCGCAGATAAATGATTTAAAAAAAAAAAGTGTACAGAAGAGTCAGACAAAACTAATTTGTCACCATGATGATGACGACAGTAACAGCCTGAAAAAGCTTCACTACCACTAAGGCCAGGCCTTTCCATGTTCAGCCACTAGATGGCGCTCAAGTGCAGGCTGGCTAACCAAAACACTTAAGACTCCAATTTGATCTTTGATAATACTGCTGTTCACCTATATGTAGGATATGCTTTCAGTGCAAGACTCGTTCCATTCTGACTTCATGGAAAAATGAACACTACAACTAGGCAAAATAAAACAAAGCCTTGTGTTTCCATACAAACAGAAAACAAAGTACAAATAGTTCATTGTCAAGAGGATAGTTGAGATATCCACTTGAATGACAAAAGCACAAATTAAAAGGCTGACATGAAAATACATTACTATGTCAACTGTACAAGTTAGTCACTGTACCTCAAGAGCATACTTACTATCTGAGAAGAAAACAAAAGAAAAAAAGCTATAGCACTGTGAAAAAATATTCTTCCATGCAAGTGGAAGCTGCTGTCCCTTTTACTAAACTCATTTCCTATAACATTAAATAGATAGTGATTAGCAGGCTATAGTTAAAAACAACATACAAAGTACCACCCAGAGGCTTTGGGAGAGAACTTGTAAAACATCAAAAACAGCAATTTATAGTTATTGCTTTAGTCCATGTCTCATCTCCCTTTTACAAAAGCACAGGTGTGTTTTTTTTCCTACCGAGGAAGAATCCTCTCCTCTTGTTTGTCGTGGTACAAATCACAGTTTCATCATTCTAACTGACTACACTAAGTCTCACGGTTGTCCTGATTTCAAGGTAAATCCTACTTGATTTCTACTCAAGTGTTCTGCATCTCATGTCAGTCACGGGGAGCTCCTACCGGCCGCACAGCTCATGTGAATATTCACTTCAGGTGAAGTTTGATGAAGAAAACATGGGTCAGGGGGAGAAAGCTCTGGGCTCGAGGTGCAGGGAGGAGGATAGGAGTCTCTTGTTTCACTTCATTTCCTTTTCTTTCTGGCCAGTTCAATGCCCATTCTCCTTTTTACCAGGGCGGGGAAGAAGGCAAGACTTGGGACAGAAAAGACATGCTATCCACAGGCCTCATGGCGATGTTGAGCGGACCGGCCATATTCATAGCCATGGGGGTTGTTATTGCGACTGGGTGGGCAATATTCATGGATGCCGTTGCAGGGATGTTGACAGAGGCAATGTTGACAGGCCCGGTGATGGTGACTGGGTGCTGGAGGCTGATAGGAGACGTGATGTTGACTGTATTGGTGCTAATGTTCATTTGTGCAGCTATGGTGACGGGGTTGTTGGAGTTGATCCGGTTCATCGCCGAGGTGATGGCGGCAGAAACGGTCACAGGTGTAACTGAGGCAGAGTTGCAGACTTCGTTGCCGTCTGGGAAAAAACATGGTAATGGTAGGAGATAAGATTATAACATTATACCTTGTCATTTAAAAAGCAGCAGTGATTTGCCAAGTAAAGAAATATTGTCAAGCAAAATTATCAAAAGGATTTTTCACTGCCAAAAATTACAGCAATGATGGAGAAGGCCCCAAACTAAGGAAGATAACAGAGCATGAGATTTATGGTAAGATCTTGGTTACGATATCAAACCTTAGTGTTGATGATATTAGGACTATGGGTTTCTGACAAACGGGACACACCTTTGTTGCAGGAGTTAAAGTTGGTCTGTCCGTGAGTCTTCAAGTGGCTGGTGATGTAAGCTGCGCTGAGCATCTTCCCACAGATGCTACAGGTGACCTTGCCTTCATGCCGGATCATGTGGGAACGGAGTCTGTCTTTGGTGGCGAAAGCAGAGGTACAGGCCTGCAGCCCCCCAGCAGACAGGGTCAAAGGTCAGTGGGGTACAACAACATCAACAAAAATAATAATAATCTGGAAACTGACAGTTCACTCACCGTTACTTGACATTTAAACGGTCTTTCTGAGGAATGCACATGCTTCACATGGCAGCTCAAATGGTCTGGCCTAGATTTTAAAAAAACAAAAATGAAACAATAACACATTTCAATTTTGGACAGTGATGCAGTGAGCTCCATGAGTTGTGTAGATGAGTCACACAGCATTGCTTCTAGAAAAACAACTAAAGAGCAGCCTTTTATTAATTCAGATTCTTAGATTAAATTCATTCATTTGAATATTAAAAAGGGGATTTTTCATTTTCAAACAGTCCTACCCTCACTTTTAAGACAAATACTAAGTCGTCTGCTACAGATGTCCAAGTATTATAACAATGCAGTAACATTTCAGAATCTGAAATCCTTTAATAATCTAGTAGTTTCAGTAACAGTAATAGTTTCAGTAACATAAGTCATAAGCAGTAGCTAAGATAAGTTATAATATATATTTGGGGTAATTATATTAACTTTACTTGTGATTTCACCAGGGATACAAAAACTTAAAGTGGGTGTCATTTACTGACAAAGAGCACCTCATGTGAGCACAAAGTGAACAGCGCAATGTACAACCTCTCTATACATTGCAAGTGCAGAAGTGCAGAAGAATACCGATGAGCTCTGTTTCCTTTAATAATGAGGGGATGAGCACAAAAAAAAATCCCTAAAATTTCAGTCAATGGCGGTTAATTCTCCATGATCAATGGTGCATGAATTAGCTTGACCTAGTTTCAAAAAGGCACCACACTGAGATGGTAAATTTGTAGATTTTCCACTTGTTTTCTGAGTAAATTGACAGCTCAGCATTACACTACACGTCTTCTGTTTATTTCCTGCAGCCTAGACATTACTTACAAAAATATGAAGAGAGTGAGCATTTTCAGGAATCTGGGTGGTTTCCTAAAACCCTAGACTGAATTTGCACAACATCTCAAGAGACTACGTTGGCCACAAAATTAATTCGTCTTCATTGATGCAATGAGGGGATTGAAGTATTGTATTCCTGACAAAAGTCAACAACTGTGAGACAGTATTAAATGCATGTTTATAGTTATGGAATGTGAGGAATCCATCTGAACAACCATTTTTTGGGGGAATATTAATTGCTTTTTAACTGAACTTTGCATTTAAAGCAAGTTTGATACCTAGAACAGTTGTAGAACAAATTATGCAACATGTAATGCATATTACACACATTAAAATGACAAATAAACCTGACAATAACGTGTTGTTTACTCACTACAGATGACATTCATTAAAATATATTGTATCCACACAATACTACCCTGTCAAAATATTTATGGTATCCAAAAATAGAGGCTTATACAAAAAATTGTTTATAGTGCATTTTGCTGTTAAACTGAAGGTTCAAATTTTTTATTAAAAAACCCCAGCAATAAACATTTATGACAACACATTCCTCAGTGTTCTACTGTATAATTTACTGTTCACTGCATATCAGCAGTTGCAAGAAAACAGCTCCCTGCCTCTTGACCTTTTACAGTGAAACTCCAGCATTCACAAATTCTTCTTGGCACTGATCCTCCTCTGTCAGCGTGTTAGTTCTAGTGAAGCTGTGAGCTGAATCACGTTAGAAGTGCCATCATGGAGTGGCAGCTGCTCCCAAACTGGAAAGTTTCATGCTGCAGGATTATTATTTTATCTTATACAAATCAGAGGAGTGTGGTGCCACAAACCTGAGCCCCCCCCCAATTTCCTTGTTTTTTTGGTTTTACTGACAGGAGAGCAGACACCAGACAGTGCCTGCCTACATATCTGGCTGAGTGGCAGTGACTCAGGGCCCTGTTATTCAGGCCCCATTCTCACTTTCCAGTATGCTGATGAATCCCTACCCTACGTCACTGTGTTGGAGGCATGCCTGAAACTGCCCTACACAGCACAGTGCTAATGTTACAGCTTAGCTAGGGTGCACGGCCGATGTTTTTGTTGGAAGTTATGTTGCAGCACAGAACTCTGTTATCAATACTTTCTGCTCACTCTCTGCTGATTTACATAAACCACCGGATATTTTGGCTCAATAAAAGACAGTGAAGTTTTCTGTGGCAATAAATCTAAATATGAAGCCACCATGAGACCTTCTTGAACAAAATATTTATTCACTACATAGTAAATGTGTTGACCTGAACATTACAGCATGGTTCACTGAATTCCCTGGGGAAAGAGAGTCTGTGACATGCTGGCGGGAACCGCAAAGTGACAAGTGACACCTCCCCCTCCCCTGATACTCTACCACTGGTGCTCTCCCATGTGCGACTGTTTAAACATGTGGTTGAAATGGCGTGGGGGCCAATACAAGTACAAATCTAAACTGCTTAACGCCACTATACATATGAAAAAACTGCAACTGGGAAGCTACATGGACAGCAGGTCATAGAATCATCCCTCTATAAGAAATCATGCTGCGACCGATTAACACCTCTGGCTGAATCAGTCACATACAAGTAATGCTACAAGCAATAGGGTCGCTGTTCACTTAACTTTTGGTGAAGCAGGGAAAAAAGTTTTTGCATCTGGCCATTGCATTTTTATTTAAATTTAAATATATCCTCTCTTTGTATTCACTGCCAAAAAACATTCTAAATACATACTGCAAACATGGCAGATGGTCATTTTGTATAGGGTTGCACTTCAGTCGAGCCAGCATGTGTTCTTACTTAAAACAAGAAAAAGCATTTTGGACTGCTAAGTAAATAGTCAAAAAAGGTATGTTTGTTACAATTTGTTTATCGTCATGTTATTCTAAAATTCCATGCAGACATGTCAAGACTTTTCTCTTTGACCCTGGAATGCAACCATCAGAGGGTGAAATGACTTTGTGTCTCCACCACCATAAGAATAAGTTAGATCTCAGAAGCATACTTCCTGTTCAGGAATGGCCCTGTTACTTGTTGTTACTTGTTGATTGAAAGGCTTATGCATAAACTAGAGCAGTTGTAAAAACAATCTGCCCTCATTTTCTCACCAATTGAGTATTTGTTATTGTCACTGTGCAGTGTCCCTGATCTCTCACACACACACACACACACACACACACACACGTTGCTGCAGAGTTTCACTGGGAGAGGACGACACGCCGAGGCTCAGAGACCTGGCTGCTCGCATTTAAGACTCATCCCACACAAACCAGTAGGCAGTGCGGCGGCGAGGACATGATACTCAGCTCGCCAACACTTCCAAGTTGTGTTTGTGGGAGTCCCAGGCAGAATTGGGCCCTGAAGCAGCTTTAATAAATCAGGTGGATAACTGCAGTGAATAATACCTCAAACAGCTGCTTCAGCTCGTGCTCCACGTTGAGGGTTGCGCTGAGTAAAGTTGTCTATTAAATTACTAATCCTGCTTTGCAAGACAGTCGCTGAAAACAAATTACAACTAAATATTATATTACATCTATTCACTGTCATATATTAGTGGAAGTTCAGGACACTTCAAAGGCCTTTTAATGCACTCACGGTGTCGTGCTTTTTTAACCATTAAGGTACTGGTCCGGGAGGAAACATAACTTATTCCACCACCTTAAAAGCTAGATGAGGAATGTACAAAGACATTTGAAACGGGTAATATTATCTCCGCATGAAATCTGTTGCTAGCACTTCACAGCCATCCAGGGTTTGCCAGTCTGGCTCTCTATGGCAGCATAAAGAGAACAAAACTGTATTCCTCTTTTCCTCCACATTTTGCACTGATAGTTTAAATATTAACGACTAAGTGTGGAAAGATTATACAATATGGTGAAGAAATACTTTTTCTATTATTATAAAACACCTGTATTACAACACAGGCTTATTCCCAAGTGTGTGCTTGTCAGTTGCATTACCTACAGAAATACTGCAAAAATGCTACCTATTTCACTTGAGTATCAGTATTACAGTGTGTCAAAGAGGCAAAAATGTGGTCCTTACCTGGAAAAGCCTTTCCCACACACAGAACATACATAGGGCTTGTGAACTCCCCCGTCATGCGAGCGAACGTGGTAGGTCATTCGGTCCTTCCTTTTAAAGCGTTGCTGGCAGATGGGGCACTCGAAAGGCTTCTCGTCTGAATGGGAAAGCTTGTGGCGATTCAAGTGGTAGACATCGCGAAAGGCCTTGCCGCACATCTCGCACCCGTGGTTTTTTTTGACGGGCTTGGCGGGTTTCTTGGTGACATTTTGCTGTGGCACATTGCCCATTGCGGAGGATGTCATGATACTGGCGCCTGAGGAAACGGAGGTGGTTGCTGTGGAGAGGATGCCTGCTACCGTGGAGATGTAGGAAGGGTGGCCATTGTTCTCTCGTGCCATGGTGGATATCATGGGTACCATGGTGGGGGCCGTCTGGGTGGTCTTCTTCGGCCGTGAAACCATCTTGATACCGGTGTGGCTGGACTCATGGCGCCGCAGGTGGTAGCTGTCGCGGAAGGCCTTGTTGCAGTAGCCGCAGACAAAAGGTGTTTTACCTTTGTGTTCTTTTTTGATCACAGGCACTGGTGGTCGCACACCTCCTCCACTGGCCACGTGGTCTTTGAGGAGATCAGCGGCGCTGGTCGGGGGTTTCTGGTCTATTTGGATGGGCAGGATAGGCTTCTGGTCAATTTGTTCAGCTCCTGCATTAAGAAGTGGCAGCAGGCTGTTCTGCGCCACCTGGTGCTGGTGGTGGAGGGCTTCATTGGCCTGCTAATGAAAAAAAACACATAAATATGTGGTTGAGCCTATATGAAATGAATTTGATATCAAAATTTAATATGATCTTTAAGGCAATACAACAGCAATACTGAAGGGTGAACATTTTTGTAACATGAAATTGTGCACTGTAAATCTCTATATAAAATACACACATAATGAATGTTGGGGGTTGTAGTTTCAAAACCGTAAGAATTCCACACTGTATCATTACTTTCCAAAGTCTGCATAAAAAAAACAACATGGGTTAGTTAGATGTTACAGAACACAAAATACAGGAACTGGATCTGTCATTAATGAGGGTGATGCAGCATGCCACTAATGCTAAAGAATCAAATATACTGGATGAAAAATGATCCCATCGTGACAGTGCTGATTTATCATGTGACTGCAAAGCAAGCATACCACATTAGAGGCACAGCAGAGTTCAGTGCACAGAAGAGCAGGCCATTAGCTCAGCTAGGGAGCTCAGATAGAAGACATACTGAAGTAAAGGAGGGAAATATACACGCACACACACTACAGAAAAATACAGGTCACAAAACAACGTGGATCTCAGTGCCACAACCGCTTTCTGGGTATGTGACGTCCCACTTTGTGTTATTGGGGGTTTTTACTTGCAAACCCACGTCCAGTACTCACACACCAATAGGGTAAAGTGGCTGAGTACAATTAGCCTCTCGCCAACACAAAACAAGATTTGTTTCAGCTCCAGCTAAAAATGACCCTGTACATTTTATTGAGGCAGGTTTTTCACCGAGTTGGGGGGGAAACAGTTTTTGCAATGTTGATACAATTCAAATGCAATCCTTCTTGTAGCTACCTTTAAATGTACCCCTTTCTACAGTAAAGCTAGCACAAAGTAAAAGCTCTCCAGAAAAAAAAAAAAAATTATGGCTTTTATTGTGAACCAGTGGCAAGCTTTTGGGGTTTGTCAGCTTAGGTTATAGTTTAATAGAGGTTAGAAATCGATTACACAATTAATTACACCGCTCAGTTCAGTTTAACAAGTTAGTTATCCCTCTTATAAAAATAAGCCGTAGATCTCTGTTGTCCTAGGGACTAACCTGCCTACATCCATCAAAATTAATGCAAATACACTATTAGCAGGAATGGTTAATCACAATGTTCTACTAATTCAGATTCCTCTATAGTTCTGGCTTAACTAATGAGAAAACTGCTTCAATTTACTACTTCTTTTAAGGTTTTAGTGATAACTGGGCTCTTTTTTTAAAGACAGCGTTTTCTTTCCATATCTAACCGATCCTATAAATTGTATCCCGTTTTAACGCTGTTGTTTTGGTGAACGGTCACAGTCAAGATAACCGTGTTGTCAACCACCAGCAAGAAAGAGCAAGGTGAAATGCTTGACCTTTCCCTTTGAGGTTCAATCATCCATCGAAGAAGGCCAGCCAAGAAAGGAGTTGCAAAAGAGGAGGCAGGGAACAGAAAAGAAAAATGAACCGCACAATGTCCTCCTTATGTCATCTAGCCTATTGTGAACGACACAAATCTGAGTAGTGATGCCTCAGCAGGGGATCTTTGTATGCTCATCTTCATTGATTTGGCTCATCTATTCATGAGACAGGGACATTGTTTATCCACACACTACTCAACTAAACTAGCCGTCATTCCCTCATACGCAATGGGACCTGGGAACTCGCGGAAAATGCCATCAAGCCCACCCATCCATTTGTCTAAACACCTGCTCACACTTGCCACCTTCCAGGATTAGGCCCAGTCATCATCATGCCAGTCCGCTGGCACACCAGGGGCGGGGGGGTTATGTTTGGGTGGGTGGGTGGGGGTGGTACCAGCCGGGAAACCTCTTTGTGAACAGCAGACATAGCCACTAGTGCAGACAGTCCGCCTCTATACAGAGGTGCAGGGCCTGTAAGCTGCTGTGCCTTCATGCTGCTCTGACCATTTTGACACAAATGTGTTCTGACAACTGGGGCTGCACCCTCATAAATAACATCAAAATGGAGGGAGTGTCCTGATGGCTCCACGGGCCACTGTAGACTTGAATCGAGCTCATGGTCTGAGTCAGATTATGCACTGTCTTTCTGCAATCCTTTGTGTCACACTCAACAGCTGCTTGCCAAAATCCCATTTTTTGGGGACAAACAAAAACTTTTACTGATAAGAGAAAAATGGACGGAAGGAGGGGAGATTATTCTGCATAAACAAAACTCAAAACATAATATAATTATCTTTTTCTGGTACATGTAAATCCTTCTCTTTTCCCCCCCAAGTTTATAAGTTTGTTCTAGGTTGTTCTTCACTTGTTTACAAGTTCTGAACTCGACTGCTACTCAGGCCCTTTGCTGAATTGACGTGAGTTCTTACAAAACATCACTGTTGTAATGTTTTCATAGCCTGTAAAGCTATACGAATACTGCGGGGATTCAGAGCCTTGCTTGTTGATGCTGTAGGTTGCAAGTAGATGTGTTTCAGTTCTGCTGTGAGCTAGAAGCTTTAGAGGATTTTTTGACATAAATTCTTTCACCTGGGCTTAAATTACATCTTGTAAGAGGACGATACAAGCCACTTCTAACTAACTCACCATGTCATCCTTCTTGCAAAAAACACCACAACCAATAAGCCAAAACCTCCAGATGTGGTAGCATTTAATACAATATTAAAAAACAAACAGTTAAAAATAACAAGTGATAAATACAAACAGCTATGAGATGTAATGCAGTTTAAAAATCTATAAAACATGTATTACCTGGAAACACAAAGAGCCCTCTTGATTCAAGAACGTTGCAAACATTTCTTAAATGTGGCCCCAAATCGGATTTTATAAGGAGAAACTCCGTCTGACAAAATACCCAGATGAAAGGTAACTGGTGAAGCGTGAACAAACATTTAAAATAGTAACTGACTAGCTGATATACAGCACATCTCTGATGTCACATGTATTGCACAGACTAATCTGTTGTGTTCTTGCATCACAGCTATGATGAAATTGCTTTTGAAGGACCCAAGAATGGCATTTCCTCCCCTGAATTAGGAAGACTGACTTTTATACAAAATGTGCAGTATACTGGCGTATAGAACAGAGATAGAGCCTGGACAAAAAGAAAGAAAACTCACATTCCATCCTAGAACAATCAGAATGATTACATTATTGACCAATTTACCTCGCTGCTTTACTGGTGTGCTTTGTTTTAATTACCTAAAAAACCCCAAGGCCAAAACTGAGACACAAACCTGAAACCATACCAAGCAAATTACTTTTTAACACTAAAAAAGGTTCACCTTTTGCCAGCATAACCACTGCAATACAAACACAGAGTGACCCATAATATAAATCTTGGCTTGCAGAAATATTCTCTAACATTCCATTGTTATCAGCTTTTGTTTGCTCAAAGACATTATAATTACAATTCTGAAAGGTAAATGGTTTTGCAGAAAAAGCACAGGTGTAATTGGTGTAATTACAACACTGTAAGCTACCTGCACGGCGTCTAATGGCAGAAAGAGTAAGTGACGAGTTGGTAAACAGTTGAACATCAAGCAAGCCAAACACCCAGATAACTGCCACTACACTAAATGTGAATATTTAAACTGTAATTTTGTATCATATACATTTGGCAAGTTTTTTACTGTACTAAGAAACAGATCTACACCAACAAATCAACAAAATGGCCTCCAAAAGTAAGGTGCATCACCCACAGATGTCTTAGAACCATATGTATATAGTATATTATTAGTTAAGACGAGTCAATCTTTTTACACATTTAACATTTTCAGTGTAGTGTGTCCACCTTGAACAACACATCATTTTCTTTTAGACATTTGGGAACTGTCCAGCCAAATGCTTTGGTAAATTGGCCAAACGCCTCTGGGCTGAATGGATACGCAGCACTTTGTATACATTTTTCTGTTATTATAATACAGTTTATTGAGGTTTTCTTGAGTGGCCTGAATGGAGTTTCAGGCACAGAAGGATCGCATTATTACTTTCTCACTTTGGGGCACTCTTTACCAGTTTCCTGTTACTTTGCAGCATTACTGGTGTATCCCAGCTCTACGACACATACTGGATCTTTTATATATTGCACATTTATCAAAAGAGGGATAAATGATCACCTTTGAATTCACACCTCTTAATAAAATACCTGTCAATAAAAAGGTAAAAGTGGAGAACTTTAAAACTGAAAATGCTACAAAGCATGATGTGCCAAATGATGGTAGTTGAAGGAAATATTGCTCTCCTTACATTAAGCGCCTGAATACTAACTGCACACAGATTTACATGAGATTGACACAGTAGCGGTGCAAGGTACATAATACATGCAGGGCCTCTGGCTAGATGCCAGATACTCCACAACAGGCCACACTGTCCATCTGCCTTTTTCATCAGGAAGAAATAGTGCTCAACCATGTGAGTAAGTGATCAGTCTCTGACAGCAGGGCAACACGTTACTAATACCACAAAAAAGGTGACGTATTCCAAATGATGTGACACGCAACCTAACTTTATAACAAATATGCTAAAAGCACCCCGCGGTGAGTACATTATTGATCACTATTACCAACTCTTGCTTGCCTAATACCAAGAAGAACATAACTGGATAAGGCACTTTGGCTTGTGTAAAAGACCTTTATCCACACCTCTTAAACAAGAAACATTGAACTTCCTTAACATATTTATGATAGTTAAAGCTTCCCTGTGGCACTTCTACCAACTATCTTTTCTGCGACTGCTTCTAGTGATTACGAAAACCGTAGCCTGATGAAGATGGCACATGAGAACTTCAAGTTATACGTCTTTGATCTATGCCTCCTCTCTGCCATGTTCCATCAGTGCTTCTGCTCCCTCGCAGCACCAGTGTGACACACTTTTATTAACCCATTTACTTAATCAATTTATCAGTACAGTGGATGCCGAGAAAACAGTGTACACAGTGTTTGTCACAAAATATTAAATAAATATTAGCAAGGGGATAAAAGTACCACCAACAGGAACTCGTGATCGTTACCCGACTATGCTCTCAAATGCAAAGGCCCTCATACAGTCGCTCATATGAAGCTACAGTAAAAATATAAACTTTAAAGCCAGCAACTTTATTTTGTGAATGCTACTGAACTGCTGCAAAGTTGTTGTTTTGTTTTTTTTATCCCCATGAGGAGTTTGTCACATCCACTTGGACCGTAAGATAACAGATAATACACAGAAAGAATCCCTCTCAAGACTCGGAAATACGCCTGAGACAGCAGAATGGTGATATAGGAATCCGCGGCAAAACACGGAATCATTTGAAATACTCCTCTCCGTTAAAACTCGGGGTCTTACAGCAGGCTCAACGTTAGTTCTTTGAGGCTAGGTAAGGCCATCGGAATAAAACATTTCATTCATTTCATTGAACAATAGCCTTCCATTTTAGTAAACACTGAAACCCAGTAAACCGTGGCAGATATCACCCTGAACAGCAGCACTCTTTCTCTGGCACAAAATGGATTTATACATTGCGTTAATGCCGTTGCTAATTTCAAATCTTCGTTGCTAGTGTTAGCTGATGTTGTGTGCATAGTTTGAATTCCTTTCCACCGCGGTCTTCCAGAATAAACAGCTAGTTAAACAGAGCGCCGATAATAAAGTCATGTTAACGTTAGTTTCGCACGCTCATTAAGGCAGCCTCGCCCAAATGATGCTAAATTAGCCAACGAGTTTGATGAAGGCAGCCTAAACATCGTTAGCTAACTTGGCTAGTTAACTGTCGAACCGGCTGAGGCAAGCGGAAAGTTCACCGCGGACTTGCGAATCGCCGCTAGGAAATCTCCGCAGTTGATAATCTAAGTACACACTTATCCAACCGTATTAACATGAATCGCTTTAAATCAAAATTATATATGGTATTATCCAGGTTGCAATGAAAATATTCGCCGGCGTTACATCTCATTACCCTACGTCGTCCGATCAAAGCCCTCAATCACAGGGAGAAAAACAGGTCTGTCTCGATTGTAACGGTGCAGTGGCGTCTCCAGCCTTACTTCAAATCATCCCGCATGTTTTGCTGGCTTCGACTTAGCAAACAAACTTAAAAAATCGAAAACGCTGTCGAGTTATTCAACACCCATTATCTAAGTATTCGTACAATAGGAAAACATGCCACATTTTTCAAACACTCGTTGAGGAGAATTGATTTTTTGTTCTAGCGTCATTCCCAAGCCTCACAGCTGGAAGCCTGGATTCATATACCATTGTTTTGCTTGGTTACTTGATCCTGGCAATACTCGTTTAAAAACTGGTTTTACCGCTAAGATATGCGGTGCTCATATTTTTTATGGTTGTTTTACGAGCTATCCCAGTTTCCCTCCTAAAGAGTCAACTTACTTGAAAAAGAAACGTACTCCAGCTCGGCTCCATTTCCACACTTACTAATTCTGTAGGAAACCTGGTAGAAGCCTACAACAAAGCAACCAAACATGGCAGCTGAAACAACTTCCGGTAACCTCTAGGACTGAACCACTTTACATACTATTTAGGGGGGTTGTTAAATTTAGTTTGTTTAAAACGATTAGTGTAATCGTTTATAGGGCTCACATGCCATGGACAAGTAAATAAAGACGGCCAACGTAAAAGTATTCTAAAGTATGTTTACAAGAGGTTATCTGAATCGTCCCTCTACTATGACAGAACAAATTTTATGTAGTTGGATTTGTAAAACGCCCCTCTGGATGTTTTCGCAGAGTCTGCGAGGGGCATTTCTTATAGTCGACTACTGTCGCATGTGGTTGGGCTACGGTTGTGTTTTACTAACCCTCCATTCGTTTATACAAGAACGTAGGAATTGGACAGCGGTTTGTTCTGTATTACAAACATTTTACCTTATTCTTCCCATAATGAAAAGTACGTGATTCAGTTTAAACGAAGCAACAAACAATCCGCCTGCTTAGCATTTTATTTTCATTCATGAGATGGGAATGAATGAAAACGACAGAACCCATACATTGCACGAATTCCCTCCAGTGGACTAAAATAACACACTTTCAGTCTACTCCGTGATGATGAATACACCACTTAATTGAAATAAACTACGATAAACGTGTTTGGCTCATTGTGGTTAACAGGATTATTTCCTGCAGAATTGGATATTTGTGCATTTTCCCCAGGGAATCCCCGAGGTGATGAATTGGCGTCACCCCATTTTTTTGTCAGGTGACAATTAAGTCCTATGGATGAATAAGTCATTTCTAATGCTGTTTATGACATGTTTATTAAGGTTATTGTCCCACAACATTTCTGACTTGCATCTTAAGGCTGCTGATTTGTAAAAAGTGTAAGTTGAGTAGAAAAGATTGAAAATGGGAATTTACCCTTTCTGTTTCTCACCAGCATACAAACCATACCTTGTCAGCATTCTTTCTCCAAATGATGTATACACAATGATGAACTAACATGTAGTGGACTTAACCCTCAGAAAGAGTGGTAATCTTGGTTGCCTTGTATTATCCTGATGTTTTTCCACCTATCTTAAAGATGTTTCACTAATCGGACTTTAATTCAGTCATTTGATAGAAGGAAACGTGATATATGACTGTGAAATATCATTAAATATTTCCCATAGAGCATGGTAAAAGGTCTTACCAGATGCAGGCAGGCAATATTAGGAATACAGGATGCCTGTTTGTGGTTAAATGATACCTTCAACCTTGTAGACAGCCAAGAAAAATGTCCAGAGCATCTGGAGTTACAAGAACAGTAGGTTATGCCAGATGACCTTCATAAGCAGTAACGGCTGTCCTAGAGGGTCAGATAACCAAGACACTTACGAATGTATGTCATTCCAACATTTTACATTCAAATCCAGCTAGGCACATGCTGTATGCAAGCTATCGCTTCCCTTGTCCTTTCCCAATTCCATATTTAGAATTAAAATATCTTAGCAAACAAAAAAATAAACCTTCCTATTGAGCTAATAATTAGCCTACATGGACACAACAATCAGTTTCAAGGCAGCAAAAGAGTTCTGTTTAAAACTAATTACCTGGGTGTCGCCAAAGCAACAAGGCCCAGATTGCTTGGCAGCACAAGACAATGTACACACCTAAGTACATTTACTTAAAACACAAGTAGCATGCCAAATAATGTTAAATTTGCATTATGACAGGAGGACCACTGTATAGCTAGATAAAGAGATCATGCTTATTACACTGGCAACTCCTACAAATCAATTCTACACAATTGTATCAACATAATTGTTTTATATCGGCTAACACAGCACAATATCATAGTATCACAAATTAAGTAATACGAGTTGAATTCTTCTTCTAAACTGAATGCAGCCAAAGAAAAAACAAGCTATTAAGTAAATAAATTTAAATCTGAACACTCAAGACTTAGTTTATAACGCCCTCAGCTGATCAAAGGTTTTTATCTCTCCAGCCCATACGTGTAACATAGTATAGGCATATAGGCCTATATATTTGTGTAAGAGGAATTTCGTGCTATTTTGCTTCAATATTTCACACATTTGTCAGTAGAGAGTGAGAAAATAATTATATTTATCAATATATGATTTGAGGAATATTCTGGTAATTCTTAAAACTTTGATCATATGTGATATGAAAATTGATTAACAGTACTCTGATTTTTCACATTACATTTTGAAGGCCTGCAATGGGCTCTTGCTAAGTTATACTAAAATCCTTTGGTAAAACAAAACTTGTATTTCAGTTCTAAAATGAAAGTGGACACAGATCCATGCTTGAATCAGTATTGTGCACTCTCTTTCCAGTATGTTCTTTGAACTCTCTGCTCACCCGTGAATGGCTGTTCAGTGAAGGTGCCCCCATTGTACATTTCAATCTTTGTCCCACTGTACATTGAAAGCCTTTATTCACATACAGCGCAATGAACGTTTCGGTTAGAGCTAGGGAATATGTGTGGTCAGCCCATTCTCTCCTCATCCAGCTCAAAAGACACGATAACATCCAGCAACAGGCTCCACTTGAAAATTTAGTTATGCAGGTTGCGTCCTCTGATATTTTTCCAGCTTTGGATAAGGAAGACTCTCCAAAGGTAAGCTCCTCTAGGACAGGAGAACAAAATGAAATTACATTTTAGCTTGTTTTCCATTATAATAAGATACATTTTAAGGTGTCTCATTGAATGTGACTAGACTTTTTTTAATGAATATGAAAAACCAGGCAACTGGTCACATATCACATATCAACCACACATGATACAATAATTGTTGATTATAACTCAAGCAGTTTATTCTCTTGAAAAAAATCCACACTGAAAAATTTGACTAAAGGTCATGTAAGATTGTGACATACTAACATGACTCACTGAAAAAGCTATTTTATTATATTTACCATATATTTATTGGGGATATCTAGGACAATATTTTAATCTAGATAATATTTTATTTACACATGCAAATACATCTGGTTTCATGCACCTGCTTCCTTGGTAAAAAAATGTTTTTCTCCTTTGGAGTGCAACCACTTCAGTTTGATTATGAGTCAGTTACTGATAAAAAAAACAAAAACAAACCCATCCTGTCTGACTACTGTCAATAGTCTTTTAACTATTGTGTTTCCACAGAAATGGGAGACTGGTCCATTCTTGGCCGCTTCCTAACGGAGGTGCAAAACCATTCCACAGTCATTGGCAAGATATGGCTGACGATGCTGCTCATCTTCCGCATTTTGCTTGTGGCCCTGGTGGGGGATGCTGTCTACAGTGATGAGCAGTCCAAGTTTACCTGCAACACTCTACAGCCTGGATGCAATAATGTCTGCTATGACACTTTTGCTCCCGTCTCACACTTGCGCTTTTGGGTCTTTCAGATCGTCCTTGTCTCCACACCTTCTATCTTCTACATTGTCTATGTCTTGCAAAAAATCACCAAGAATGAAAAGTTAGAGGTTAAGAAGGTTGAAGTGGTACCAAGGTCGTCGCCTTCACTTGAAAGGGACAAACATATAGGAGGAGATAAAGAGACAACGCTAGAAGCCGGCAGTCCTTATAACACAACCTATAACAATGAGGACTGGAGCTTACAGGAAGGTGAGTGTGAGGAGAAGAGCCAGCTGGAAGAGGAATTGAGAGAGGTAGGAAAGGACCCAACCCAGCTCTCGAGCCAAGTACTACTTATCTACATCATACATGTTTTGCTGCGCTCCATCATGGAGATAATCTTCCTCATTGGGCAGTATTACCTATTTGGATTTGAAGTTCCGCACCTTTTCCGCTGTGAGACTTACCCCTGTCCAAACAGAACTGACTGCTTTGTGTCTCGAGCAACAGAGAAGACCATCTTCCTCAACTTCATGTTCAGTGTCAGTCTAGGTTGCTTCATCTTGAACATTGTGGAGCTGCATTATCTAGGCTGGATTTATATTTTCAGAGTATTGTTCTCTGCTTGCTGTACATGTTGTGAGTCAGCCAGAGGCCCTGTGCAGCAGGTGGAATTATACTCCGACAACAACCCACTGTTGCTTGAACTCAAACACTCTTTACGTGGCAGGGTTGTCCTGCAGACCACCATGTCCCGGGACAAGAGCAGCAGTGTCCCAAATCAGGCCCCAGCCATCTCCTTTGAGACAGACTCCACACTTGAGTGCACTTCGAAGAGAAATATAGATGAGAAGGAACGCACCAAGACTAGACTGCACAATGTGGCTAAAATAGGAAGAGGCAAAAAGTCATGGCTGTAAATTATGTCAAACCATGATTTTCTTTTGTGTTAAAATTGATATCTTTTCAGGATGGGTCAGTTTAAGTAAGCTATTAGGTTAATGCTTATTAAAATCATTCATACAATTTCAGACAGAAACTGTGACGGATTTGTTTCTAGCCTCAGAAAATCTCACCAGTGCAAGAGTTTTTACAATCAATAAGCTGGAAATTTTAAATGATTTGGGGATGTTGCAATTTGTTTACCATTCTTGGTTTATTGTGTGTTCAGTAGCAGAAAGCCCTGATATTATTGTAGTGCAGCATTTTATGAAAATGTTTGCTTTTACCATTTGCTGTGATTTATCATACCTACAGTTCATTTTACACTTATGTTACCCTTGTCGAAGAAGGACCACAGAGGATAATTTCTAAATTGGCAGATGATGTGTTTAAACACTGGCACCTTCATACTTACTTGGCCTTTTAAGCAAGTCATTATGTTGGACCATGTCTTATTGTTTATTTAAATTGTGCTACAAGAAGCCAAATTTAAGCAGTCAGTGGAGGGTAGCCTGTGCTGCAAATGTTCCTCTGGGACAAAAGGCTTGATTTTCCTTTAGTTGGTCAGATATGTATCTAAAAGATCTTCTTTCATGACAATTATATCCCATAATATATCGAGTCCACAATTTGAGCTGAAATATAATCACATATGGAAAGGTCTCAAATGTATAAACTGGGGCAACCATCACACAAATACAAAGATTTATTAGAAAATGTTAAATCTTATTTAAAGTCAACATCACTTACAATATCCTATCAGATCTCTAAATTGAGACATGTGGTTGGGCATTGAGTCCTGACAAAACTGGGTAGCCTGGGAGGTTTTACTTTTTTTTTTTTTTTTTTTTTTTTTTGTGCCTGTAATGAACTTGCACATTCAGTGTTCCAATAAGCAAAAATACCAGGAGAGGTCACTGCTGTCCGGTTTACACTGGCGCTGCCTTTAGGTACTGTTGGAATTACTATACTTCCGAGGAGTTTTTAGCATTGGCGACCCAGATAAGATTGTCGAGGGCTTGGTTTGGCGCGATTTGTCCATAAGTAACATATAAAGATGAATTGTATGACAGCAGTAAGTAAGAGGTGGTGAAAGTGGTCTTGATATAATTATACATTTTTGTGGTGTTTTATGCACATAATTTAGTTATTTTTTCATTTTCAAATATACATAAGATATTCCATCTATGACTGATTTTTTATTTATTTTTATTTTTATTACAAGCACAATTAAGAGATTGGTTGTATGCTAGGCCGTATTTAAAACGAACATAATACCCTTTGGACGGAGTTTACGACAAGCATTTGAAGGCATCACAAGTACATTTCTCGCACCTACTGTCAATTCCAAGCAAGAAAATGCTGAAAACTTCAAGCAAGACAACAACGCGGTCATTTGCAAGCAATTACAGGTAGGTCAGTGTCATGTCTGCAAATAGCGTTTACTCTAGGTTATTTTATATTAATGACATTTTTACGCTCTCTACTGATTGTGTTCCCTAAGGCCACCGGTGCTAGAGAATGAGGGCAAAGCAGCTTAAAGGAATAACATTACGTTGTCGCAGCGACAACCTAGCTATACCATGTGTACAGTAAGTTCAGTAAAGCTAAAAATCAAGAACGTTTCATCATTTCCTGTTAAAAGTCACCATGAGAATATTCACAGAGTTGCAAAGTGCTGGAAAGTTATTGCAAATGCTTTCGGCTGTTTCATAGCCTCTCTGACCTCAGGGGATGTGATTAAGTGTGGATTAGGTGCGAATTTACTGTTTATGAGTTCACACAGGCTGAGCATGTTCTTTGATTGGGAATCTCATGCACAAATGTTCAGATGCCCTGCATCACTTTAATGGTGATGCTGAACGTTTGACAGCAGGATAGAAAATGCCAACGCTCTTCCAAACAGTGTCTGTATGTAGGGCAACTTCAGATGTATTGTGTGTACGTGTGTAGGGCTGAGAGAATAACTCCCAAATCTAGTGTATATGTTTGTAGGTAATTTCCTTTCTTTGCAAAAACATATCTGATTAAAATGATAAGAAAACTGCAAGATGAAAAGAAGAGTGATAATGATGATGTGCAACACAGTATTTAAGTGTTGTAACCATAAGATGTTGGAACTATTTTTAAATGTACAATTGAACAATTATAGGCTTGAATTTATGGACTGTGAACTTTGGCAACTGAGGTGCCTTCTTTGCCTTGTGGGCATAGATTTACTATACTGTCACAAGAACATGACTAATAATGGATTTATTAAGGCCAGTATCATATTCTATAAATAAAAACATGAATATAACAAACTTATTAAATTTGAAGTTTAAAGAAAATGGTTAAATATGGATACATTTTCTGTATCTACTGCAATTGTTTTTGCACATCATTGTACCGTATGTGCAATTACAGATGTGTACGGTTGGCCAATAATCAGCATGCCAGTTTCTTAGTAAGGCTCTGATTGCAAAACTAAATTAGGCAGTAACTTCTATTAAGCTCTCAGCAAATATTTTCTTAATTTTCTCCTCTTTTTCCTCTTCCTACAGGTGACATTATTGGTCCGTACCTACAGTAGATGCTCCTGGGTACTTTCATGGGAGCTTGTCACAACCATTTATATGAAACTGGACTTTTCTTGAATTTTAAGCAATTCAAACTGGTAAAAGCTTGCAGACAAGTTTGAGCATGTTTCACCTAATTAAGAAAGATAAAGAGAAGGAAAAGGACTTAGGCAAGAAGGAGAAGAAAGACAAGAAAGAGAAGAAAGAGCGTATGTCCCAGGCAGAGTTAAAGAGCCTAGAAGAGATGAGTATACGTAGAGGCTTCTTCCACCTCAATCGAGGGAGCTCTAAGAGGGACTCTAGGAGCCGGCTTGAGATCTCTAGCCCTATCCCAATTAAGGTGGCTAGCAACATGGAGCTCAGCCTGACAGATCTGGAGGCTGAGCGCCTTCACAACACCCTGGAGCAGGATGTGGGGCCAATAAGTGCAAGTACCTCTGGTGAAAATATGAAGGGAAATGAACTGGAACTTCATCGCAGCTCTGTGATGGAGAGAGCAGCCAAGTTTGGGGAATTGGCCAGGTTGAATTCCGTGGTAGGCGAGAGGCACGTGTCTTTTTCCCTGAAGAGCAAAGAGGACAATACTTTGGAGGCTTCAGATCTTTCATGGCAGAACTGCACTACATCTTCTTTGAAATCGCACCCCAGCCCAAAAGGCACCAATATGGCTCACATTCCTGAGATGGTGGAGAAGACCTTCCCTGGTGCAGACCTACAGTTGCCTATGCTTGTTGCTCCACCAATACCAGATCCAAGAGAGCTTGAGCTGCAGCGGCGCAACACTGGCGATTTTGGCTTCTCTTTGCGGAGGACCACCATGATAGACAGGCAGCCTGATGGAGGAGTGTGTCGGCGCGTGGTGCACTTTGCCGAACCAGGTGCCGGGACCAAGGACCGGGCTCTGGCCCTGGTGCCAGGAGACAGGCTGGTGGAAATCAATGGGATCAATGTGGAAAGCAAGAGCAGGGATGAGATTGTGGAGATGATTCGTCAGTCTGGAGAAACCGTCCGTCTAAAGGTGCAGACGATTTTGGAGCTGAGTGAGTTGAACCGCAGCTGGCTGAGGACCAATCAAGCCCTGCACAAAGACGTCTTTGATGTAAGTAGTACCTTTGAATAATTTTCACTCCACCGAGTTAATAGATTCTAACTTGCAAACACAAGTTTCTTCAGTGCAGCTGAATAATTTCATACTTTTGTTGGGTTATTAAATGCACGTATACCTGGGGTAAAAATGATCACCATCTAAAATGACTGTATATACCAGCATCTTCTAAACCTGTGGTTATTCACCCACATAAATTGGATTAAAGATATCTGGATCATGGGTGGAACTGTAATGACATTGGAAATGTGCTTTTGTGCTTGTATGTATGGGGGAGTGTGTGTGTGTGTGTGTGTGTGTTTTGAAAAAGAGAATGTGTTTTGGTGTATATATATAATCCCCCTTCGCTCCCCCCCAGTCCTTTGACACCAAACAATAGGACGCTGAAGGAAACAACGGCCCAAACGCCACCGCAGAACATGGCCATATGGTCTTGTATAACTTGGCGGGCAGCCCATTCAGGTCTTTTCGCTCAGATTATCATGTGCAACAAGTAGAGTAGCAATAAGTTAAACTCTTCATTAGCTGGCACAACAAACACCTACATTTTAACATTCTTAAGTGTGTTATTATTTATTATTATTATTGTGTGTATTCATTCTGGTACATAAAATAAAATAATATGTAGACTTTTGAGCCAAATGTTTCAATCGCTAAAATAAATTATTTTTAACAGCACCACATTGGGTCAGTTGTCAGAATCACACAGCACAAGAATGGTGAAATAATAATAGACTGATGGCCTTACTAACTAACTAATATATAACATTTTGATGTAATGAAGGAGATTATCTCCATTCTTTCAGAGCATATCAGAATTGAGACCTGGGTCAGATTTGCTCAGCTTGGTGCGAAAGTACAGTGCTTAACCCTTATTGTGGGGCCATACTTGGCTTGTTGTTCTGGCACAAGATGTGAAAGGTGCACTGTACAAGGCTGGTGTCCAGAAACTTGAGACATTACAGCAGTGACAACAGAGACGCTAACAATACCAGTGCCAATTTTGTTTGGCTCACTTGTTTTGCGAAACATGTGCGTCTTATGTGGGCTACTGTGGTTACCAGGAAATCACAATTGCTTCTGATGAGATGTCTTTTAATTTTTTTTTTTAACATGTTATGAGTGTGGGAAAGGGCCATCAGTGATCAAATATGAAATATTATTAAACATCAATAGCATGTCACAATTAGTGTGAAGTGCAGCAGGTGTGAACTTGATATGTGCTTATCTGTGCCTCACATTGTCTCTCCCTCCATCCAATACTTTTGCCAATGTGACCATCATATTAAATTACATGGGACTCTTGGAATAAATGTGTACACAGCCAGAGACACAACTCATTTGCTTTGCTTTGTCCTACATTTGACTGATCTTGATGATCATCATAAGACAGGCCATTTTGAAAAAGCAGAAAAGTGCGAGTGTGACCTAGAACCAACAGCACTATTTATAGGTGGTTATAATAAGATCTGGATTCTGGATCTAGAGCTGCGCAACACAGTTCGAATCATATGTGATGCATGAGCATGTTTTGCATGTTGGTTGAATTAATTTGACGGTTAGTAAAACAACATTTTGGAAAATGTGCTTATTCGCTTTGTGGTGAGTGTTAGATGAGATAGGAGACCACTCTCATATCTGTCTGCCAAAAGTGAAGCTACAGCCAGGAGAGTGTTAGCTTATTTTAGCATGAACACTGGAAGCAGGAGGAAACAGCTTGACTGGCTCTGTCCTACCATCACCTCTAAAACTCACTCATTAACTCATTAATCACGACTATCTGTGTTGTGGCAGCTATATCTACAGGGTACATGCAGGTTTTAAAAGTGAATTTAGTTCCTTCCCAAAAACATTAGAAGGTATTAAAAAGTATTTTGCTTGCTATTCTTTTTCTATCCAATTTCAGGCTGTTGGGAGACATTATACACCTATAAACCAAAAGCAGAATTGAAACGCAGACACTTGTGTTAGAATGCACAGTTTTTCTTTTTTTTTTTTTAGCAAAAGCTTAAATGAACTTAGATGAATTAATCATTCTTATTAGCTTTATCCATCCATCCATGTCTTGCCTCTTATCTTGACCCAGGTTACATTAATTAAACAGATATTAAATTGCATTCTATGTAGTATTAAAAAGATCTTAAAAAGTCTCAAATTTAACTTGGTGAACCCTGTAGAAACCCTGATCTAGTTGTGATTTTACAGGGGTTTATGCGCCGGATTAATTCTTGACCGGGTTCAGTGATTTCCTGGAGTCTTGTCACCGGGTTACCAGGCAATCAGTGGTGATCTGTGTAACTGCAGGACTTGCAATGGGAATACAATAATAAGCAGCCTGTTATTGAACAAACACTGTTCAGGTTTGGTATCAGCTGAACACCTGCTCACTTCCTGTTTTATAATTATTTTATTTCTGATTACAGTACTGTCAGATGGTTTGCTTTAGGATGCATAAAACACCCCTCTCCTTTACATGTGAGTCTGTCTGGCAGTCTGGGGAAAAAAAGAATCTCCTCACCAATGTAATTGTCCCTGGCACTAAATTAGTATAATCTCAAACATGTGCTCATGTGCTATTCAAGAGAAAAAAAAAGAACTTGCCCCTACATTTATTTTGGGCCTAAATTAAATTATTTCATGGCTAGGATAAGTATGCAGAGCTGAACACATGGACCTTTTGTCCATTGGGTGGCAGCCACTGTCCACACTACATGAGGCCAGAACTATTCTTCTGTTTTGTACCTTCTTTTTTATTTCCAAAGTGTTCACTGTCTTTCCTGGTTCACTGTAAGTTCTTCAGCATAGACACTGGGTTTTATACCACCCACTCACACAGGCCAGTGGACATCTAATTGCTGTGATGACACCATTGGATGTACAATGAGTCTGCACTGATGCTTGAAAACAGGATTTGAAACTTTCAGTCAAAGATGTGAAGGTCTTCAGTGATCATAATGTATGCGATGTTACAAATCTGTTGACCTCAGACTTTGTGAATATACATTGCAGAGATTCATGCATATTGATCCTCTTTTTTTGCTTTCTATATCAGTTTTAACAGGGGAACATTTGCAGAAGTTAAAAAAAGCTCAAATAACCAAAACCAGTCTGGGTGGGAACTAAAGGAGGATTGAGGGGGGCTGTGACACCATGTGTCTGATTATTGTTGTCATTCTGAAGGGAGGGGCACTGTTAGGCAATTTTCAATTTCCTGCTGGTTGAGGTAAATAAATTACTCAGAGGCATTAAGAAACCAAGTTGAGATGCCATTTTTAAAGGGGACTCTCAACAAGTCACTGGTGGCAAAATGGCTGTCCCTTGAACTGGTTATCGTCTCCATCGACACCACATGCCATGCTTTGTTGTACAGTACTGGTACTGTGCATTTTAGTCTATTTGGCAGGGCAGACATTTGACATTTATTTGATGCTTTTTACTCCCATGTTTAATAATACACACATGCTATTCCTATCTACAACCTGATGTTGCCAAATGTTTCATCTCAAATCTCTGATCCTGTCTTTCTGCATTCCAGACACAGTTTTGTCATTAGGAAATTAGCAAATGGTGTAATCTCCTCCCCAAGCTGCCCATTTAAATCACATCATCCCCCTTTCCAGTGGGGTGATGCTACAGTAGCAGGGAATATTAGCACAGGCGTGGATTAGAAAGAGGTGGGGCCTCCAAGGGTAAAGCCTATTGGTTCATGATAGAGGCTAAAATTAAGATGTAATTTCTCCTTCCCGCCGTTCTTTACATGTATTTAATGGTTGTATTTGAACACAAATTTCAGACCTTGGCCTCTCATGTAATTTTGTCAGCTGAATGAGTAACTGTGACTGTTTTGACTGCAGTTTGACGTATTAAGGCAGACATACTTGACATTCTTGGGTCTGTCAGCCAATGGGACATTGTCAGACATAAGCAAGAGCTATTTTATTTTAGAGCTATTTATAATTGAGCACCATTATTTCTTTCATGATGCTTTTACTAGTGTCACTACTAGAAGATACAATGTATATATGCATATTATGCATTCCTGTTTTATTGAGATTATGAATGTATACGGTTACAACAGTTTCCCGTGTTAGTACAGTACCAGTCAAAAGTTTGGACACACTTTCCCATTCAAGTGAATTCAAGTGAATGGGAAAGTGTGTCCAAACTTTTGACTGGTACTGTATGTGGAAATCAATTGGTTGCTCATCCAGCATGTTGTCTTTGCACATGCTGTCTGTTTCTCAATGAGACCATTCTATCTTTCTGCTCTCCCCTAAACACAGAAACCACAGGTGAAATCCCACCTGAGTTTGAATTTTCTGCTCCTTAATCAGGCCTACTCTCAGATAGAAGTTCTGATTTTCAGTAAAATCCAGGTCACATCCTGGAATTTTTAAAGGGCTGAATGTGATGTCCCATGATTCATTTCTGCTCTTAGTTTCCAACGCATGGACACTGGTCAAATGTCAGGATTTCTGCCAGATTATTCTTGGAATATGCAGTATGGCTATTTTAATCTGAAATGATCAGCTTCCATCAAATATAATACTTTTATTTCAGCTGCAGATTTTCATAGTTTTTCTCAGTTTTTTTTGCCTGTTTTGTGTGTTTTCCTGGTCAGCTCTGCCTTTTCTAACAGAGACTACAACCCAGATTATGAAGAAAGAGCTGATATTCTTGTGGACAGACCAAGAATCTATGTTGTACTGTCATATTCAAAATATATAGAAGAATCTGGTATTAAACTCCAGTTAACACTAAACAACAAAATGATTGAAACAGATTTTATAGTATTGAAGGATTTAACTGGGACAGAATCAGCAGTGTTTATGGCGTATAGAGTCCTTAATCTGGTCTGCACTAACCATATGTAGACAGACAGCCGACATGATGCTGTGTCCCACTAACTCACTCTGGGGATTAGCAAACTGTGCTAGATAGACCAGCTAGGCTGTGTGTTTGGCTGTTGCTTAGTGCTAACATTTGCCCTTTTAAATTTTCCATGAGGAAGAAACATCTTACAGCAAATTTTTTTCCAGGAAGGCCCTATTTAATAATTTTACAATTAAAATAAGTTCTGGTCACAGATGCTTTTGTTTATGATGATTCTGGATGAACATACTATTGTTATGTACTTTGTACATAAGCACTGGTTATGTGATAAATGAAACAGTTAATTGGTTTTCAAGAGATAAAGAGCATGCCAGAGCATTGGATCAGCTCATCCCTGCCCAACCAATCCTGTTGCTACATTTTCATGTTTTCCTTGTGTGACTACATTCTGTGGCTCCAGTGAGCTGAATTCCTTCCTCCAGACAGCTCACCTTTATACCTGGTTTAACTTGTTTTACAGCAATGCGCTATTGACAGAGCTTTCACTGTCTTGAAGCCATGTCTTGAAACACGTTGTTTTGGCCAGTAGAGCAATGTAATTTCTATATGTAAAATCATATCTGACTGCTTTGTGTTTAATTTTTAAATGTTTCAAATTTGGATATACACGTTTTAAACATGAAATTAGTGTTGTTATTTGTCGCTTACCTGAGCTTGGGTTTTGCAACCACTTCTTGGTACTACATTCTTATTAAGGTTTGTCACCATCTCAAATTTAGGTCAGTAGTGTGCCCAAGCAGAACCCTCTGTGAAATAGATTAGTTTATAGCTCCCTCTTGTGGTGTAAATGGCAAAGTTAGACAAATGGTTTCCACAAGTGTTAAAGACATGGTATGGCCTTAGATAATAGGCCTATATTTAAGTTCTTTGCATGTGTTTGCATGTTTATCTATCTCAATGTGTGCATTACTGTAGCATAGACAGTTTTCCGTATCACTGGCTCACGTTACAGTGAATAGACATGTTTCTTATTTGATGTGTAGAGAATAGTGTGTATTCTTCACATTGAGACAGATTACTAACACAACTTTTAATTGTAGAGGGGATGAAAGATTAAATAAACTTTCATTCAATTTTGAGCCTGTTTGGAGTAGGACATTTTGTTGTGTTTAGTACTTAGATCATCTCATAGTCACCTCAGTGATTCCATGTTTTCCAGGAGAAGAGATTGGCAGGGAAAAGTGGCTGTGTTAATTGATGTGGTTCTGCAAATTCTATTTATAGCCTCTCTGTATTTCAGCAGCTGTCCCTCTCCTATCTCCCTGCCCAGCTCCTCTCACATTACCTCAGCCCCCACCCCACTCCTCAGACCACAGCTTTACTGTGCTGTGCTGACTGTGACCCCACCCTCGAGGCTGCCCTCACACTCACTCAGGACTAGGGAGTGTGAGCTCTTTGCAGACCCAGGTCCTACCCTGCCTTGGCCCTGACTGCGCTGCTCCAGTGACAGAGTGAAGATTGCAAGGTTAACCAGGCCTAGAGAGAAGGTAATGGGCTCGTGCCTCTGGTGGGCTGTGTGTGTGGCGAGTAGTGTGATCTGCTCAGGGTGTATATGCTCTGCTTAGCAGTTCCATTTGGGCTCTGATGGGCAGTCACAGAATGGCCTCCTTTGCTGCTGCCACTATTTATAGGAGTGGACTCTGATGAAAGCACGGCCAGAGAGGGTGAAACATGTTGCTGTGCAACTCATTTCTGCTGTCTCCTCAGTGAGGAAAAGGCCAATTTTTTGTTTGAATTGTTAATGAAATGTTGTGATAGGCATTCAACATATTTGAGCCAGTTGCATGTTTGCCTGGTCATTAACTAGAGATGTGTAGGTGTAAAAATATGTAGGTTTGTTTGATTCCTTTGTCAATCTATCATTAATTAATATCGCTGCCTTTAATGTTTTACAATTGTTATATGTTTTCTGAATGATTTTGTGTCATAAACATTGTATGTAATCATTTTAGTGTGCCGACAGGGGTAAAGCATATTTCTTCATACGTAATTATAGTAATTGAGAGTGAGGCCCACATATAAATAACACCTCTGCCGCTGATTCTGAGAACAGACGTTTAATCTTGTTTGCAGTGTGTAGGTCTTGTTAGATCTTCCTGTTCATGTTTTCCACTTGTCTCTTGTAGTGTGAGGAAAGGAAACCATTTCATTATGTTGTTTATGTGTTCTGTCCTCAGTGCTGCATGGTCCCACTGCCCTGTTGGTGTATGACCTGTTGTGTACAGAAAACAAGTTCACAGAATCTCACCGCTCACCAATATATTCCCATTCTTCATCACTCCACACAGTACATCCTCCTCTCCCCGGCTGTCTCACTTTTTCCCCCTTCTCATCATTCCATACGCTTATTCTCCACGTCGCCCAGCTTGTTCCATGACTTCTGGCCTATCACCATGGCGTACAAATCACGTTTTTCATTCTGGGAGCAAAAGGGAAGTCTCGCTTTTCTGTGTTTATTATTTTGCCTTTCAGTTAATATCTGAATGCTGTTGCTAGTTGAATTTGTGAAATGTTACTTTATGTTGATAGAAAACATCTTTGGTCTGAATGTGTGGTTTGATCTTTTTTTGTGTTGCTTCTTCTTGTGTAGGTTAAAGTTGAGAACAAGCCAGATGTAAGTGTTTTTTCACCTTCATGCTTTTGGGCACTAGTTCACATGCTGATGCAAACCGTTTTGTCACTAATCATGATCTTGACCTTTTGCAAGCTAAAGTCACTTTACTTTACTATAGTCTTTGGAAGGGAGCTAGCGATGTGTTGAATTTGGGCAGGTTATGACAAATACAGTTCTTAATCATTAATTAAGTGTATGCTGATAGGGCATGAGGTTATTCATTATTATTCTCATTCTTTTTTGAGAATATGACTAAAGCAGGGGTTAAATAAGGTACGTTATCTAACAACTTAGTATCTCCATTGTCAAGACCAAGCATCACTTGTCCCTCTGTCTGAAACACAGCGTCGGCTTGTCTTTATTTGACAATTTATCAATGATAAAGGAGTTAATATCTCTGCCATACAATTTAGATTTTTTTTTACAATCTCAAAGGTGCCTTGTGGAGTTTTCTTGTAAACAAACAAAAGCCATGTTTATATTCAGCGTTTCTCACTGAATGCATTGTGTGCCATTTCCAACACTTTGCCACTAAGCTCAAGAGTTAGAATTGAATGGAAACGTTGAATCAAATGGACTGATTGCATTCACTAACTTGAGTGAGGGTTTAAAGATACACAAATGGAAATACACTTGCTGATATAATTCCTTTTTTGAATAATCCTTTATGCAGAGTTTCTGAGCCCAGAACCTGCTGTTGAAATCTTTGATAGTTTATCTGTGTTGGCCATGGGAATAATCTGCACTATTGTCTGCCTTGCTCTGTTTGTATCCAGTCTGATGTAGATAGTAGTCAGCCTGAGGCAGGGACAAAACCTGGTCTAGACACAGGAAGTGGTCCACAGTCAACTGCATCAACAGCTGAAGTGTCCAATAGTAACATTGCCATGGGCGGTCCAGACACTCCAAGGGAGGAGCAGAGTTCTAGCGGTAAAAAGGTGGTGAGGGTTGTTAGAAGGGTTGTTAGGCGTGTGGTTCCTGCTGAGACGGAAGAGCAGAAGCAGCCCGCTGTTTCTGAGTCTGCTAAGGCGGCTGAGTCTGTGCTCAAAACCACCAAATCTGCTGGGGAGGACAGGGATGATATCTCCACGGGCCTGACCAGCCTGATGGGCAGAGGTAGAACCAAGGAACACCGGCCCCGCACCCGCACCCAGGACCGCAAAGAGGACATGAAGGAAGAGGTGAAGCAGGAGGAAGAGGAGAAAGGAAAGGTGGAGGAAGAGGAGGAAAATACTACTGTGGAAAAAACAGAAGAGGCCACATCCACATATGTGCCCACTGCTACAGCACCAAATCCTGCACCACCAAAGTCTAACCCCCTCACTCCACCAGCTGGGTTCATCCCTGCTTCCAAACACGACCCTTTGGCCCCACCTGCTGGTTTCCTCCCTGTCCCCAAACAGAATCTGTTGACTCCTCCACCTGGTTTCATCCCTGCCAGAAAATCCAGTCCAGTGCCTCCAAAACAGAGTCCCCTGGCAAGACCTCCAGGATTCATCCCTGTCCCAAAGACAGACCCCCTGGCTCCTCCTGCAGGGTTCATCCCAAAGCCTCGTCCAGTTGCTGTAAAGAAACCTGAGGTACAGAGTGAAAAACAGCATGTTTGCTACTTAACCTCAGGGTGGAGCATGCTGTGTGATAGTAATACAGACATTACTGTTCATATAAACATTTATGCCCCCTCCTCATAGTTTACCTTGAAAGGCATCTTCAATTTGTTCAGATTTGCTTCTGGTTGTGGATCATCATGAGTTTTTCTTACAACTGGCTTCAATGACTGGACCAAAAAAAGTGTCAGTACCCTACTTCAGCAGTTGCATGACATGATCATCGCATGAGTCTTGGATATATTTATATTTATAGTATATCTTGAATCCCACTTCAAACGTATTGTTGTATACATTTCCTTACACACATTAAATAGACACAGTTATGCAGGTGTTATTTTTCCCCCAACCCGTATTCTGCATAGACTCGCCCTTACTCTGCCTCTGATTGGCTCTGACCTAACCATCTCACTCCTCATGCCTAAACCTAACCAACCAAACCAACTAAGGCAATGATCACTAGCCAATCAGAGGCAGAATATAGCGTGTCTTTGTAGAATGATGATGAGGAAAGAAATCAAACATTACGTGAGTGTTTAGGGGTGCGTACCTAGACTCACCAGAAGGTGGCGGTACTCAATAAGAAGTAATGGGTAGTTATGGACAAAAATCAGAAGTGCTTGTACTCAGTACTGGTGAGTACTGGTCCATTTCAGGCAATAACTGGCATTATAATTAAGCTAAATCTCGTCTTTGTGATTAACAACATTTTCTCCAAAAGTACAAGTTGCTTTTGATGTCTGATAAATTAAGCCTTCATATAATGAAGCCACCCTGAATAAGTGAAGGGAAGCAGGGTGCATGTACCAGCTCATAATCAGACTTCATCAGTGGGTGTAAGAATGTACTCACGGCCTGTGCTATGGCAGTTGGAGTTGAGCGCAGAGCTGTGACTCATTACTGTCACTTTCTGCAGGCAGAGCATTGAAGCCGTGCGTGGTATGCTGTAGACCACTGAGGCAAGGGCTTCAAGGGTCTTTTGGGATTATTTTTAAAGAGGAATCACAATAGGAATTCAGATAATATTCTTATAGAGTCACGTAATCAGTAGCTCAGTAGCCAATTAAACAGCCCTTTCCAAAAACAGTTGACCAGAATGCCAAGATCCCACTTGGCCATGTATCACCACGTGCAGATTAGAGCCGGTGCTTGGATAGTTAAATTCAGCTTCTGGTAAACTTTTAAAATGGATGTTTGGATACACTTTTTTAGTCCCTGTTTCAATTTGAGCCTCAGACAAGGTTATGTTTTTGTCCTGTTATTAAGCATTTTGTCTGTCAGCAGGCTATCTGACAATTTTTTATCAACAGATGCCCATGAAATCTGCTCAACAGCTGGGTATTCTACCATGGAGCGAGGGATTTGATTTTGGAGATATGCACCTGGTATTTTTGTGGAGGAATATTGTGTTTTAAATGCTCTAGGGGGATATTTTGGTTTCAAATATTAAGGGCAGGATCAAGATGTCAGCTGAACCTAGAAATGTACATTTATGCGTGACTAACATTCTTGGAGGTTTGTGCTGTAGAGTGATTCTACTTTTCTGCTCTCACTGGAGCTACATATCGACATAACTGTGCAACATAAAGACTATTTCTGTTGTTGACAATGGCAGACATCAGCCATTACCATTATACACAACTAAACTATCCTAACTTGTTTTCAGCTTTAGGCTTTGTATAGAAGTTTGTTGAATTCTAACCTTTAGCATATTACTGTACATTACAGAGAAAATATTAAATTAAAACTAGCATACTAATGGCCATACTTAACCTTACAATCCTCTAAAAACAAAATTGAATCAGAAGTAATGATTATATCATGGTTAAAAAAGTTTTCAGCAGCACAGCCAGCCTCAACTTGCAATATAACTTAGATGCGAACAGCAGCAGATATGGGACAAAACTGGAATTATAATCCTTGTGCCACCATGCTGCATACAATTACAGAGCAAAGTCATAAAATGTGATGGTTTAATTTCAGGTGCTACTCTCAAATTCCTTTGATGTTGGAGTTTTTCAGCTGAGACAATGCTAAATTGTTTCATTACTATAAAGATATTTGCAACAGATTGTTGCTAAAGTAACCATTGACCAACAAAAGCCTTGAACCATTATTCTTTTGCTGCAGCGTTTAATGATCCAATTTTCTTTAATAGTCATTTGCTCTTGCTCATTTCCTGATTGAATTAACTGGAAAATGTAATTAGTAGGAACAAACATCCCTTGTAGTTGGTTGTAGTTCTGGATGTGTTCAGTTGAATCCAAGGTTAAAAGACAATATACCACGGTACAACATCTTCTCATGGTGCCTGTCTGTCTGTCAAATCTTGTGTTTTTGAATATGTGCCTATTGTGTAAAGGTAAAAGAGACATATTGTCCCCCCGTGGCCCCCAATGGCAAGCCGTCCCTCGTTGCACTGCCCCAGGCTCAGTCTGCATCGAATAAGCAGGTGTGTGTTCAAAGGTACACATAACGGTGTGTTTCTCACATTCTAAAGCACGAGACATTTTAACATGGCATGCCTCTATGTGCCCACTCAGTTTTCAGTTTGTCAAAAGTGGACAATCATAGCAATTACCTCTGGATCATTGATTTTACTTTCTGGCACCCAATTGCAATTGCTGGTCCTGCTATCCAACTGTAGGTGCCAGAGCTGATTCCCAGTGAGGACGATTACAAGCGTGTGAAGAGGATCTTCACCGTCGATGGCAAAAATGTAATTTCTCTCTGTATCAATTTGTTTGGTTTGCACCTCACATCCTTTACCAAGGCTTACCCTGTGACCAGCCTCAGTCAACTGCTAGCGTCCCCAGATAGAAGGAAATCTGTCAAAAACGACCCAGGTCCATGCCCGAGCTGTCTCAGGGTTCCAATTACAGGGGTCCTCTGCTTTGTTTGCCACTTGGTGTGAAATCTGAAACTTTGAGACCAAAGGGATATTTTCTATGACTCACAAGTTATTGAGATTGCTTCAGAATTAGCTCAGGAAAAAAATAATGGCTTTTTTTGGCAAAATGAGCTGGACTGAATATTTATGTTTGTAATATAACACATGTTTGTTTCAGAGTCCTTGTACTCTTTAAGTTGACGTGTGCACCTCCAACAATGGATTTAAAAGCTTTAGTTCCGTGTATCTCTTTCTCATTGCCTTCCTCTCATTCACTCTGTAGTATGACTTACTACGACTTTGTCCATTGTGATTATTTTGGCAATGTCAGGTTATTTCTTCTCTCTCTTAGTCTAGAGCACTAAAAGACACTTTTATTCATTCTCCTTTCTCTGATCTCCTTTTGTCTCAAATTGTGTCCCATGTCTCTGCTTTTGCTTCTCGGTGGGTCACTGTATCCTGACTTGCTGCTGTCCTCTCTGCTGTTTGCATGGCCAGTGTGCCAGAGGCCACAAATCCTCTCAGGTACAGCCTGCTCGACAGTGGGCTCACCGCACTCCCTCGCCTGTAGAGTGCTGGAGTCTAAGCCCGTTCTCTACTGACCCTTCACTGCCCTACTTTGTCTTTGCCTCCTTGCTTGTCTTTGTCCACATGCTGCTTTCTGTGGTTCATTCTGGGTTCATGAGCCTGGAATGTAATTATGTGACAAAAACCAGTGGTTAAGTTTGGTCAGGGATTCTTGACCAGGTTTTAGAGGTATCAACTATATTAAAAATAGCTTAGATTTGCATTCAGTTTACAAAGAACACAATGTGCGTCTGTGGTTGCTGTGCTGCTTTTTGCTCTTTACACACACGTAGATACAGAGTTTATACTGTAGTCATATGCAACCGCAAACAATTTCTCAAGCATTGCACTTAAAAAGAATCTTATCAAATCGGTGTCTGAGACTTAAAAAATTCCAGGAATCACTGAATTTGTGTGCACTAATACAGTATATTTGTATATTCTATTACATTATATGCCTGTGTTTATGCAGTACCATACTATCTCTATAGTTAAGTTCACTAGCATTGACTCTTACATTATTTTACAACCGGCTGCATGGTGCTCTGCATTAATACTTTACTGTGTACAACCGATCTTGTTAACTGTGACTGTTAATATGACATTCATTTTGTGCATGAGTCCCCACAGACCCACACACTGCATTTCAATGCACCTTGTAATCCCTGCTCATTAATGCATTCATATTGTAATTTTTTATGGTGAATTACTTGAATGAGTCATTTATTCTGCTACCGTTGCATTGTTAAACGACTGTAGTGTTCTTTATTGTTTTTTTTCTCTCTGACTATTACATTATTTCACCGTGACATATTTTGCATTGTTTCAATTGTGCACTTGGAAACTGCAATCACATGTAATGTTCAGTGTTCAATTGCTAAAAATACTGACTCCTCAGTTGACTTCTGCTCCTTTCTTTCTCCAGTCCAAGCCTGTTGAGGACCCTGTGGCTATCCTTCAGGCAGCACACTCAGCTGCAGCTAAGGTCCATGGCTACAACTGATTGTATTTCTGGTTGCATTCCCTCATGTTTCAGAGTGATGTGTGTTTTGTGGTGTTCGCATGTGTTGAACTAGTAAAGGGAGTGTGGGAGAATGGGCTCAGTAGTTAGTGAGGCAACCCCATCACCAGGAAAGCTCAGATTTAATCTTCCCTACAGCTCTACCTGAGTATCACTGAGCACTCTACCATTCACTACCTGTTGTCCCCAGAGAGGGAGAAAATACAGAAAATATGCAGTCTTCGTGCAGCTATCCAATGTTCAATATGTTAGCTGAGTTGCATGTGATTGCTTGTCTGAGTATAGTATATCTGAAGTGTGTTCATGCATGTTTTTTCTGTGCAATTCCTCTTAATGAATGCATTTTTGTCTGTGATGTACTTTGTTGTGATGAAACACCCTGTCTTCTGTCTGTGATGTCTTTTTAGTGACTACATTAAATGAACTCTCAATGGGCTCATTGCACACTCTGTGAGAAAGTTGCTTCTAAAGGGAATTATGGGAACTGTAGTTCATTCGGTGGAGAAATTATTACGTAAAGAAATATGAAAACAAACCAGTTCACTCAAATTCATACAGCCCTCCACCCAATGAATTCAGTTTTCCTTATATGTCTCATCTGAATGTGAACTGTATGTTTTTTCGTATTTGTGAAAGTGTCATTTGTAAGGCCATGCAGTCATTAAACATTTTTATTTTAACCGTTCATTCTGTAATGTTTAGTTACTGGTTATACAAGTTTTTCTCATCCTGGTTGTTAACCTGTTTTAACAGGGAAAGACTGAGGAGCAGATAACAGCGGAGAGAGCCTGGTACAACACAGAGAAAGTATGGCTTGTCCACAAGGATGGCTTTTCCTTGGGTTAGTAAATGCTTCAGTATTTAAGTATCTGTTTCCATGTGTAAATTCTCTCTATTAGTATTCAGTGCTAGTGTGTCTGTTTCTGGGTGTCATTTGATTGTTGAGTTATTTATGTAGGTTTTTGAATGTCAGAAAACGCTGATATTTTAATGTTAAAATAGGGCACCTTACTAGACTGCTCCATTTAACCTCAGGCTGTATGTAATTAGACTAAGCATGTTTTCAATATTGAATGCTAGTTTAGTTTTAATGAAGCTTAGCCATTATTAAAAGAGATGCAACTGTCAGACATTATCAGACATGTAAGATAAGATGAAGCTTTTGCACTTGAGATCATATGTCATGATAAATTAACTCCATACTTTGTGGTGATGCAGCAACCCTCCTGAAGACAGAGGCAGGCAGTCTGCCAGAGGGGAAGGTGAAAATCTGCCTGGAGAGTGATGGATCTTTATTGGATGTGGACGAAGATGATGTAGAGAAGGTATTTAATCATCAAATCAACTCTGAACCACCTCAATTATGGATGACACTGGGTGAGTATGTGACCGCTAACTGACTTTGAACTCTAGGCAAACCCTCCGATGTTTGACCGCGTGGAGGACCTGGCCTCTCTGCAGTATTTGAATGAGTCGAGCGCGATGCACTCCCTGCGGCAGCGGTATGGTGGTAACCTGGTGCACACCCACACTGGGCCCAACATGGTGGTCATTAACCCCATTAGTGCCCCCTCAATGTACTCCGAGAAGGTAGGCTGCTGCCTGTACATATAATGACACATCTCTTTTGGCGTAGCAGAACATGAGAGTGCAATTAGAATGAAATAAAGATTTGTCCTCCTCTCTGTTGCTGTCTATTTGTCTTCTTTCCAGGTGATGCAAATGTTCAAGGGCTGCAGAAGGGAGGACACGGCCCCTCATATTTACAGCATGGCCCAGGCAGCCTATAGGAACCTCCTGACCACTCGCCAGGATCAGTCCATTGTCTTGCTGGGCAAGAGTGGAAGTGGCAAAACCACCAACTGTCAACACATCATCCAATACCTGCTCACCATTGCTGGTAGCACCAACAAAACATTCTCCAGTAGGTTGGAAATAATCCATACTCTAAATAAAACGAGTGTGAATTCAGTGCATGTTGTTGCTGATGTATTATTGAGACCCCCCCAAATGATTTTTCTTTATTGTCTGTAGCTGAGAAATGGCAGGCAGTCTACACAGTTCTGGAGGCATTTGGGAATGCCTCTACCTGTATGAATGGGAATGCTAGTCGTTTCTCCCACATTGTTTCCTTGGACTTTGACCAGGGAGGCCTGGTAACCTCTGCCTCTATTCAGGTACAAAAAAAACACATTTATTTATTTAAGTCACTATAGTGAACTTATAGTGCCCAACTTCCGAATTTCCTAGTCATGCATATCTGCTCTGATCTCAGACAATATGCCGTAAACTAGTACACATTTTCACCAGACTCCAGCAGACTTTGCTATAATGTGTACTTGCACTGCCTATAATAATTGCCATTTTCTATCATGCTAATATCCTGTTCTGTTGTGGCCTTGCAGACCATGCTTCTGGAGAAGATAAGGGTGACAAGAAGACCAGAGGGAGAGTCCACTTTTAATGTCTTTTACTATCTGATGGCTGGGGTAGATGGCTCTCTTAGGTCAGGATTAATATTATAATGCCAATTAAATGCACAATACACCACAGTTCTGCACTGGATTAATACATTGATATGTTGCTATGATATATTACTGCTTCCCTAACTCTAATAATATAGGCATTAGTAGACATGAGAGATGTTGATGTGTTCTGTGTTGATCTCTTTTCTTCATCAGAACTGAGCTGCACCTTAACCACTTTGCTGAAAACAATGCATTCAGAATCTTGCCACAGTCTAAGGTAAATACTACTACTACTACTACTTGTGAATGGGAGGTTGGACTGTTTTTGAATAACCACAAATATACAAATGATGTTTACCTTTTATAAAGCTGAATATTTAAGTTCTTTTGTATGCATTCAGCTATACTGGCTGTCTAGAAGCATAGCTAAAACAAATCCCTGTGTAACCGATATGCACTAGTGCACCAAAGCTAACACTCAAATTATTACGTTTGCATTTATTATCTTTTTAAATCCACAAGGCATTTAATAAACATACCAGCAATTTAAAACTAAGTGGTCCGTCCTCTTTCAGTTTATAGTTCTACTCACTACTAGTACTACTACTGTCTGTCACACAGTAGAGTTTCAAGATGGAGCAAAATGCTATGATCCTCTATTTATTATAGAGTTTGTGTTGCCATTACGTAAAGGACAATTAATTTTGTCAATTTTGGCAGTGGCCATGATGTTAACAGTCCTTGGCACAATATGTGGTGCACTATAATAGACAAATGCATTCACAAGAGAAATGAGTAGTAGTGTGTAATCACTGATGTTTATCAATAACTTTGCTTAGCCTTTGCAGATGTAGTCAGTTTTGCTAGTCCTGTTTTATCTTAAAATTTGACAAATCGGCCAACCTCCTATAGTATTACTTTAAGACATCTTATAAGAGGAATTTCTATTGCTAATAGCACATATATGTAGTTAAAATTCCTTTTTGAACTATCTGCCAGACTGAGGATAAGCAGCGGGCCTCCCAGCAGTTTTCCAAGCTGCAAGCAGCCATGAAGGTTCTGGGGTTCAGTGGCGATGAGCAGAGGGCCTTCTGGCTCGTCCTTGGGGCCATCTACCACCTTGGGGCTGCAGGAGCTACTAAGGGTAAGATTACTCACCAAAATGTTTTTTCATTCTATAGCTACATCACTTATTCGTATGGATAATGTTAATCATTATATAAGACATGCCAGTAACAAAGCTGCAAAGGATCATCATTGATTTGGACATGCTACAGTTCATGATGAAACGGCTCAAATGGCCCAAAATAACCCTTGTTAGCGAGAACCGTTTTAATAACACTTTATGTAACCTCAGAAATGTCAAGCCTGCATTATCTCCCTGTAGGTAACATCTTCAGTCTGATGCAAGAAAGCTGTAATCCAGATAGCTGAATTATGCATTTGCACTTTAAAAGATGTTGGACAGTGCACAGGTTGTTAGACTGCTCTACTGCACTGAACTAAAGCTCCAAAGTTTAAAATTTAGGCAGGAAACAAATGAAGTGTCTGTATCAGGATCCAGGGTATTTTCCTGGTCACTACAGAACAGAATCACTTCCACATAGAAAACTAACTGAAATCATTTGAGACTCCTTGCTGCAGATTTATCCTGCTGGCTCTGGTCTTTACATTTTGGGCCGCTGTTAATGCTCACATACAGCAGGTGAAGTGATATATTGTATTTTTGAATGATCATGTTAGATAAACAAAGCACTGTTTGTGCTACAGCAGCTGAAACCACTGGCAAACCAGAGTCTACTTGTTAGGAAACACTGTTACAGCTCAAGCACTGAAAAACATTGGCCTAATGTTAGCCTTCAGCCTTGACAAACATTTTATCTTGTCATAAGAATGCATCAGAGGATTAATGGGGACAGCAGTCATCTTAAACATGATGATTTGTCCATGTCTTTGAGGCTATTTGTATGATAAACCTAAAATAAGAGTTTGATTGTTTAGTTTTTTTTGGTCTAAAGTAATGGAGCTGCCTCCCACAGCATTTGACTTTGATTTTAAAATTAGATATCTGCCATTTCAAAACGCTGAGGCTGTCAAAGATTTTGTATTATTGGTGATCCATTGGTGATTGGTTGTATTATTATTTTTTATTACATATGAAAGGCCCTTTGTACGAAATATTTTTTCAAGGATGAAATTATATGTTAGAACATTCCAAAACAGAGATTTACTTTATTTATTTATTTACATCTAATAATGACTTCTTGCATGTTTTGAATTCTCTCTATATTATTCATTTGGACTCGCTTCAGTGCACCTCTGATGTAGCAAAGTCAAATGTAGCAAAGTCAAACTAAAGATACTGTATCTCTCAATGCAAATGTCATTGCAATGTAAATCAATTAACATGATGTCCAAGTTTTTTTGCTCTGGAAGCACTTCAAAAATTCAGTATATCAGAATAATATAATATACAAATCCCAAGGAATGTATTATACATTCTGCTACTATAATAGTAGCAGTGACTTTGTTTTGTTGACTCACGCCAGTCACTTTATTATTTTCAGTGATCCCCTCCAGCTGGCTGCCAATCTTTTTGATGGTGGTATAACACCATCCAAGAACAGTTTTAACACTTTCAGCAATGGATATTGTCCCATGTAGAATCTGCTATTGGGAATACATACACTTAACAACTCAGATCCGATCTGCAAATTAATGGGTGCCTTATGGACGTAGGACTGCTGTCCTCTTGTTAAACACACGGTGGTTCTCATGAAGAAACAATGATCGGATAAAAGTTATGACCGAGAGTCACCATATTGATGGCAATTAAGCTTTTGTCTTTCTGTCTTAGGGAATATTGAATTTATTAATGAAAATACTCTAATCAGACTCTAATTGACTAATGGACTAATAGACTAATGGACTTTCACGATCACACACAATAGAAAACTATAAAATACTGTGTTCATTGGCAGTGCAGCTTCATGGTGTAACACAAGAGGGCAGCACTGATCTCTAATCCACCAAAACGAATTTAAGGGACCACCTGAAATGAACTTGCTTTTCTCTGTATACTGTACTGTCAACACTTATATCTAATAGGTGCAGATAGAAAAACGGCTTACCACACTGTGAGTCTGGATGCTTTATAAGAGCAAATATTGTGCAAACTCCTCAATGTTTGATTCAGTAATATTCACTTATATCAGCAAACCCAATTTCCTCTTTTTGATGTTTTTGATGAATTTAAATAATTGTGGTGGTGAATATCCATCAAAGCAAATATTGAAATGTCTTTACTTGTCTTTACAACCATCCTGCTTGTCATCATGAAACGTACGCAGGGCTTCTGCAGCGCCGATGAAACAGATAGAGCCCACTTCTCTCTGTGTGAAATCTCCCAGTTTCTCTCTCAAGTCTTAGAAGATACCACTTCATGGTGGATTAAAAAGCGTATGCACTCATATCTGCATGTTTCCATCACTCAGCCACTAGATTAAAGAGAATCTTGTGTTTCAACAGAAGTCTTTATGTAAATAAATTAATTGTGTCCCCTAATGATAAGTTTTGCTTTTATTCTAAAGATGATAAAAATGGCAATTCAACTTCAACTTCACAGACTTTTTATTTTTACATGAAACAATGAAACTAGTGGATATGTATTCACGCCACCAACATTTTAAGCATGCTTTTAGTGCATGTTCTCACCAGCTGTGTCAGTGTCAGTTTGACCAGAGACATAATCCTACCCTGTCAGAGACTGGATTGTCACAAAGCTACCAGCTACCCGGGGTAGTTGGCAGAAGAGCTAATGGAGGTTTTCATGCACGTGTCTCAGCTGGCAGGAAACAATTTGCACGTCACGAGTGGGCCCAGAAGGCAGCCTACCTGCTGGGCTGCACCCTGGAAGAGCTCTCCTCCTCCATCTTCAAGCACCAGGCCAAGGGCACCCTGCCCAGAGCCAACACCAGTCGCCAGGCTGCTGACGGAAATGGCACAGCAGATGCAGGTACTCCACAGACCACATTTACAGACCCCCCCCCCCCCCCGGCCCGCCCGCTTGTCTTTGTCACTCTCACTCTGTTTCCACACACATGCACACACATACGCCTCTCTGCTCATCACCTGAGGGAAATTGCATGCTCTGGAGAAAGTAAAGCTTATCTTAGTAATGAATACCACAGCTTTACAATGTCTATTGACAGATAAGTGTACACGTTATGTCAGGACAAGCAATTTTGAACTTACTCTTCATTCATTGTCCTTGAAATCATAATTGCCTCACATTGATTTTTCACATTTGCGGGTCCTCTGACTTTCATCAAGACTCCAACACACTTTGAAGGGCACGCAGGTACAGTTAAAAGTCTGTCACAGCAGGGATGGACAGAATTCACCTCTGTTTCACCTTTCCTGTATCTCCCCTCACACATGAACGTACAGTCATAGATGGGTATGCCTTCATAAAAATATCCCCCTGCCACTATAAACTCACTATTTTGTGTGATAGTGGAATGAATTAGGAAAGCTTAACAGGTGGCCATTGCCGCTAGGCACAGACATGAGTATGCGCTGTTTGATCTGACCAATTCGGAAACACCTGAGTCTTAAATGACACCGCTTTACAAAGGCAGTTTCAGACCCAATTTGATTGCTTTATGCCTTTGGGCATAATATGCACAAATATGATGCCATTGTACAGCATTTTAGAAGCAAATGTAGTGACCATTCAAGCTTTTACAGCTGAAAACATTTCTTCTTCTAATTCAACTGGTTTTCATGCTATTTGTTGATGGAGATAGTGATAGTGTGAACTGACTTTTCTGATGTGTTCTGTGTCTGGCTGCCTCTCATACCAGGATACAAGTCTACGGCCATGGAGTGTTTAGAGGCCATGGCATCTGGGCTTTACTCTGAACTCTTCACTATCCTCATTTCTTTAATAAACCGGTTAGTATTGCTGATCCAGTACTTTACTGAAGCTGTAGCAAATTAAAGATGTCATGCTTTTGGATGCACTATTATATAATGGAAACTCGCAGATGCCTTCTGCATCATTTAATAAATACCTTTAATTCAGCTTGACATATTTGATATCTTTCTAAGTCATGGCATCTTGAATAAGATTTTACATTACCAAAGTTTGGGTTCTTTTAAAATAAATCAAGAATTATGTTGTGACGGTTAGAGTTAGGGATGTGATGAAGAGAGCTAAGGTTAAAGCTAGGGGTTATATGCAGTGAACGTAATCAATAAAATGTTGCCTCGAGTATTACAGTGCTAATATTTGTGTGTATGTGCATGTACTTCAGGGCCTTGAAATCCAGCCAGCACTCCCTGTGCTCTCTGCTTATTGTGGACACACCAGGCTTTCAAAACCCCAGGCTGGCTAAGCGAGAGTGCGGCGCGACCTTTGAGGACCTATGCCACAACTACACTCAAGAACGTCTGCATACTCTCTTCTATCAGCGTACCTTTGTTCAGGAGTTGGAGAGATACAAAGAGGTACGGACATGTGAAGTATTATGCACCGCACATGCATACAGCCTCATTCTCATTGTCTCCTTCCTCCACCTACCTCTTTCTTTCTCTCCCTTTGTCTGCTGCTTTCTAGCACATATATCAACTCCAATAGTGCATGTGTTCGCACATCTGATACACTATCCCTCCCACCTGTCACAAGCTGTGACAAGCCAAAGTAGTTCATGTGTTAGACCTTCTCATTAGTGATGCCAGTCTTCACCTCTGCTGTCGAGATCAAAGTAAAGTCACTCACAACTGCCTTTGGGAGGCACGCCCAGCTGCACAGCAGTGGTTACTCCCTGATGTAGGAACTACTCTTCTTCTGTCTTCCTTTGAGTTATGTCTAGATGTGCTAGACCACAATAACTGGGCACAGTCATCCGTAAAAATTTAAGATATCTGAGGGTAAATATTATCTTTCATTACTAACATAAATATATTCATCCATTAATGCTGTCCCAAGTCTAATCTCAGAAATATCCTCCTTATTCAAAACTTGGCTGATAGCACACTAAAGTTAAGCAGAAATCCTCATCATATTACTTTTAATACTGCGAACAAGGATCCTGGGATTTCCCACCCACATTCCCACCCACATCCCCTGCCTGGGAGAAAGGGGAATTGGACCAAAATGAAGTATTGCAGAAATCTGTGTAGTGTAATTCTCTCTTGTCGGTGCATCTTATAAATCTAAGAAGCTGTGAAACAGTCATTGAAAACTGGGTCAAACTCATTTAAAACAGCACACAGTATCAAAAATGTCAGTGATGGACAGGTTAAACTGTGATACACAGACATCTCCTTTATATTTTTAATTGAATGCTGTGGAGTGCTGCAACTGTGTGGCTAGTTTTTTCCTCTGCACACTGACTCTCCACGGCAGAGAACAAAAATCATTCAGGCTACTTCACATACACCGCCAACTCGAACACTGGCATCTGTCATGGCCACACTATTAGCACTGCCAACATTTTCCCACATTTCTAGTGCTGCCTGCACTTAGACATGCAGCAGCTCACAGTGACAGTTTTGCTCTGGTGAAGCTAATTTAGTATATTTATTTCCACTTTATTTCAGAAATGTTATCTTCAGCAGTAATGAAATATTTTAGACATTTAATTTACCTATTGGAAAAACATCTTATTAAACGTCTTATTAAATGCCAAACATTTTTGTTATTATAATACATTTGTTGTGGCTTTTAGTTTTCTTACATCTAAAATATCCATAAAAATCTTATTATGGCTGCCTACACCTTCACTAGGTGCATGGGCACAGCCATGCCCCCATTATAAAGAGGAATAATATTAATTATAATAATAATTACTTGAAGGGCAACTGTGTGCATAGTTGTGGGAGCAGCTCTGGTCTCTTCTGTCTCATCTGGACAGTGCCCAGTGCCTAAGACAAGGCTGCAAGTAACAGTTTTTTTATGATCAATTAATGGCTATGTCTCTCCAGGCTCATGGTAGCATGGGGTCAGGGTTGTGTTGGACCAGTCAGCAAGTCAGTCCTGCAAACTCCCCAGTTCCTGTTTACTCTGAAACAACTACCTTAAGTAGTATTTTTTTAGGGACGGGCGACACTTCCTTTTTGTTACATTTTCTTGTTCATTCCATATTAACAGCAACAAGAAAAGGTTAAAAAGAAACTGTGGTTTTCTTGGTTCTTGAAAAAGGTGCTTGAAAATGGACAGCATGCTCCTCACTCAGAGTAACATAACATAATGTAACCCTTCCATCCAGCGGCACACTGAACTGTTTCATTCCTACATTTCATGAATATCAGGCCCCTTTGATTAAACATATTTGTCCATAGAAAGATATTACCCCCGGGTTCCAAGCTGCCTAGCATGCTGAAATCTATGTCAATTACTGAATGGCTTTTTAAAAATATTCCAAAACATAATCTAAGCAGATATTTTTTATTTCAGTTTCTCCTTTAAAAATGTTTAGTCTTTTATTTAACATAATCAAAAGTCATTAAAGAGTCTGTCAATCTGCGTGTCTTCCTTCAGGAGAACATAGAGCTTGCTTTAGATGAGACAGACCCCAGCACGTCTATGTCTGTAGCAGTGGTAGACCAGGCCTCAAGCCAAGCGCTGGTAAGTTTAATGTTTTAATGTGTCTGTTGTCTTCATTTCTGTCTCTGTTTCTTGATATTTTTCATGCATAAATCTGGTGTTGGTATAACAACTTGCCTCTGAATGAACACCTAGGGACTCGGGACTTGCATCGCTTTCATGATCTATTTTCACATAGTAATCTCTGGGCACCCTTTTTTTATGCAACAATGAATAATATCTTTTAGCATCAGAAGTTCTCTTTATGTGAGTTTTTAAATATTGAAAGGTGGTTGAAAGAGAGGATAGGAACAGGAAAAGAAAGGTTAGAGAATTGACTTTAAGAAAGAAAATCGATGTTTGGCTTTTGCAGCCTGTGATCTGCACCATGGAAACAGAAATGGCAGAGTTTAGAGAGTCATAGATCACTTGGGTATAATTCCAATGTGTTTGGTTTGAGTGCTTTACTTTTTAAAGGGTCCCTGCTCTAATGGGAATGTCATCAGAAGCAGCGAACTGTGGTGCATCACACTAAAAACCAAAGAGGGATAAAAAACGCTGAATCTTCAAAGTCATTTCTAAAGTCAACTCTTTGCTTAGAATGAAAAGACATTTCGATCAAAGATTTTCTTCCCTCACAGATATATTTTTCTCCTGTTGTAGCACAGATGTCCGTTATCACAAACAGCCTTAACGCTCAATTCATTGCAAGCCTCATAGTCATATGTCGCCTCCAAACTGATACTGTTGTACTTGAAGTCAGTGTAGTGTGAACTGCTGATAAGGATTTATCCTGTGTAACTTCCTGATAGCTGCTAAAACAGTTTTTGGTTTTGTGAGTTTGGTTCCCAAGCTACCAGGGTGGATTCAGGCAAGCATGCTCACCAAGCCGGCTGCCTCAGTATGGAGACTGTTCTTCCTAGAGCTCATTGTCATCCACAAAAACAATAGTGGCTTATTCTAAATGTCTTTGGGCAAAAAGTGCATAATTCAACCTTAGGGTTTGGGCGAAAATTTAAGAGCGTGCTTAAAAGTGTGCTTTTTAATTCTTGTAGTATATGAAAAGAAACCTGCACTGCCCAATCAAGTATCACACAAGGACACAACAATAACCTTTCCCAGGCATTTATTCCATGATTATCGATGCTGGAGTGGGTTTTATTTTCTTCTGTGTTCACACTAATTGTAATACTAATTGTATTACTTTTTAATCCCTTCTCCTCTGCCACTATGCGTATTCATGAACTCCTTTTTTTTTCCATTTCGATTATACGGAAAAGCTAAATTGATGATGCCATTATCACAGCAACTGCTGGAGGGTGCAGAGACCACAAGTGCTTTTTAAAGTTTAATTTCTGATGCTGGTATTACTATCAGGCCTGTCCCAACTGGCTCATGCTGGGAAAACATACAGTACAGCACACTACTTATACATGTCTTAGAACTGATTATTAATGGAAACACTATAGAGGCCATCACTCAACATTTGAAGGCTACTTATCTTTAATCTTTCAAAAAAAGCAAAATCTTGTTTTTTTTGCTGTGGAAAAACAATGACTGAAATATCCTCTGATTCATCAATGTGTTGCTTTTACATAGCTAAAGCAGGCTTAATGTCCTTGTGGCTAGGTGGATTGTTACTCAATTATGTAAAACTGTAGGAGTAGGAGTAAAGCTGGTCAAATAGGTAACGGTAAAATGGAAAGTAAACTAAAGGTGCAGCGATTGGGGTGATGAGAAAGTAATTTCTGCTATTGTTCGTGAAATACTGAAGGTGAAACCTTGTGTTCAAGCTAGGTTTGCACTGATCTTTGTGCGTGTGTGTATACGTGTTTATTTGACAGGTACGGACAGTACGAACAGATGAGGCACGGGGCCTGTTGTGGCTAATGGAGGAGGAGGCGCTGCAGCCTGGGGGATCAGAGGAAACCCTGTTGGGACGTCTCTTTAGCTACTATGGACCTGCTGAGGGCGAGAGTAAAGGCAAGGAAAGGACAAACACACACACTTACATGCTCACATAAACTTAGAATGCTTGCCATGCATTGTATTTGCTTCAAGTCTATAATTCTTTACTCTCTCTTTCACAGTATTTGCCAACTCTATAGGTTTAATTTGAATTAAATAAAACATGTAGTTTAAGGTAACTGCCTTAGATACAAGACTGTAACAAGGCTACACTCCTCTTTTGTGTCATTGTTGTATCATGAAGAATGGTTTTGTCCTGTCCATATACAGTAATAGCAGAGGCGGGCCGTGCATTTCACACCTAGGCCTTCAGTGATGATACCACCATTTATGACACCACGTGATCACGGCTGGAGAAATAGTATACAGAAACACACCACTGGGCATTGCATCACCTCAATTGTGTACAAAATGGGCTGTTTTCCAGCACATTTAAAAATCAATAAACTCGCATCAGCAATTAAACATATCTCTACGTGATACTATCGAAAATAAAAAATAAAAGGGTATTTAAAATTATCTGTCCAAAAAGTTTTAATAAGTTCACATAGAATACAGGCAAGCTTTAACAAGATTGTACACTAAACTGCAAAATCGCAGTTTAATATCAGAAAGACACCAACAAGACGGCCACATCTTGGCGAAAGCCAGCGGCACAATGAAACACTTTGAGTACAACCACACGGCTGCGCCAGTGTGTGATTGGACCAATCAAAGGACGCGTGCAACGTTCAACGTGAGGCCTTCTAGAAGGCCTACTGACAACAACTCGTGATCTGATTGGCTATCGCAACTGTCTATCAACTGTATGTACCCGTTCACTTTCATTGCACAGACGCCAGCATTGTTGATTCTGCTCAGGGTCAGTGCAGAGGAGGAAAGGTTACCCATCCTCACCACCTGGTGTTTGCCTGTGAGGAAGTCCATGATCCAGTTGCAGATTGAAGTGTTGAAGTGTGGATCCTGAGCTTGGAGACAAGCTCAGCGGGCACAGTTGTGTTGAATGCAGAGCTGTAATCTATGAACAGCATCCTCACATATGTGTAAGTCTTATCCAGGTGGGACAGGGCAGTGTGCACTGTCAAGGCGATGGCGTTGTCCGTAGATCTATTGGGACGGTATGCGAATTGAAGGGGGTCCAAGGTGTCAGGAAGGGAGGAACAGATGTGGGTTCTGACTAACCACTCGAAGCACTTCATAATGATGGAGGTCAGTGCTACAGAGCGGAAGTCATTTAGGCAGGTTATGGAGGATTTCTTTGGTACAGGGACAATTGTTGTCTGTTTGAAGCAGACGGGGACTGTAGACCAGTTCAGGGAGAGGTTGAATATAGAGGTGAAAACCTCCGCTAGCTGGTCGACACACTCTGAGGACACGGCTTGGAATACCATCTGGCCCTGGTGACTTCCGAGGGTTTACCCTTCACAAAGCTCTCCTCACCTTGGCAGTAGAAAGAGACACAGTGCAGTCGTCCTTGTCCTCAGCTAGTCTTACACTAGGGATGGTGTTGCTTGTCTCAAATTGTGCATAGAAGGTGAGACTGGCAGCGGTCTGGGCATCACTGTGACTTCTACCTTTATAGTCTGTGATGGTGCACAGACCATCCCACATGCGTTTGGGGTCGGAACTGTGATTAGACTCCAACTTGTCTCTGTAGGCTCTTTTGGAATCTCTGATGGCTTTCCATAGGTCATATCTGGACTTCCTCAAGGCCTCCAGGTCCCCAGAACTACAGGCAGAGGACCGTGCTCTAAGCTTAGCACGGACATCACCGTTAACCCAGGGCTTTTGGTTGGGGAAGGTCCTAACATTGACATCTCAGGACAACGTCATCGATGCACTTGGAGATGTAGGCTGAGACAGAACCTGCGTATTCATCAATGTCCCCGTCAGCTGCAACAAAGAACATCTGCCAATCAGTGGTTTCAAAAATGTCCTGGAGAGTGACAATAGATTCCTTACTCCAGCATTTAACTGCCCGAAAAAACTGTGTTTCCTGTTTTGACGTTGTCTGCAGGATGGGAGAAGAAGAATGGAGATGTGGTCTGCCTGTTTATAGCTGTCTCGTAGTTGAGAATAACAATGGTCAAGAGTCTGCTCACCACGGGTTGGAAAGTTAATATGCTGGTGATAGTTAGGCAGCACTCTCCTCATATTAGCCCCATTGAAGTCGCCAACAACAATAGAAGCTGCCTCATAGTGAGCGTACTCTAGTCTATTAATCACTCCATAAAAGTCTTCTAGCGCCCACGTTTTATCAGCCAGCGGTGGTATGTAGACTGCTGTGATTATAACGGAGCTGAATTCCAGAGGGAGGTAGAAGGGACGGGCTTTTATAATTAAGAGCTCGAGGTCTGGTGAGCAGAATTTTCTACGCACTGCTGCATCCGAACCTCAACAAGAGTTAACCATGAAGCAGACCCCTCCGCCTCTGCGTTTACCTGACTCCAAATTTCTGTCCTGCTGGTAGATGGAGAAACCAGCCGGGGTTACAGCCAGCACACAGCAGTCTGCGATGTCCTGCTGGAAGTCAATCCATGCATGTAGTCCGTGCATTTTTTTGTCCAGTGATTGAACATTTGCCAGTAAGATGGTCGGTAACGGCGTATTAGAGAATCTGGTCCGTGATCTGCATAGGATACCGGCACGTTTGCCTCTTCTCTTCCACCTCGTCGGCGTATTGGTAAACACAGCGACGGCAGGACAAAGGAATCGCAGCACGTACTCCGGTAAGTAGACATACGAACTTCCAAAAGTGCATGTCGATCATACTATATGATACTATACTGCAATGCAGACTGAGACTTACTGTGGATTAAAACAATGCTTGTACATTGTAGGAAAACATCCTGATGGGTTATGTGAGTGTGGACATCCAGAAACAGTCAGGCATGTCTTCCTCCAATGTAGCATTACAATACAGAAAGGAAAGTGTTTTATAAAAGGTTGTCACTTATAGGAGTAAATATTTATTATTAGGTTTTTTGGGGCGAAATGAGATCCACCATCTGATCACAAAAGCAGTTTTACAGTTTTTACATGACACAGAGCTGAGTAAGAAAATATAAAGTGTGATTAAGCTAGTTTCACTCTGCAGAGGGCAGTAATACGCATAGAAGCGTCGACACTGCAAGAAAATCAAAAGAAGAAGAAGAACCGGAACATAAAGACGAGGTACCGGAAGAAGTTTTACTTCCCGTGGCTAACATGCTAGCTTATTCTGTTACGTACCAAGAAGATACACAACAGAGTGAAGCAGCAGAGCCTGTTTGTGTGGATAAACGTGTTTAAGTGGACTTTGTTCAAACTCTCGGGATGTTTCACCTCAGACAAAGACACAGACGTGATCAATGTAAGTTCTTTGTCTCAGACTCGTCTCCTGTTAGCCGAGAATGCTAAATGGAGTTAGCTTAGCTTGCTAGCTGGAAACAGGATTCGAACATAGCCAAGGGCGTAGGAGTGAGTTTGACATTGGGGGGGACACATCTCTCACCGGTGGTATAATTTTTGGGACAAATGCACCTTTTTCCAATATTGGGGGGGACACGTCCCACCCGTCCCCC
>JAVQJL010050404.1:0-14544 GCA_036024295.1 Nannoperca obscura
CCCCCCCCCCCCCCCCCCCCCCCCCCCCCCCCCCCCCCCCCCCCCCCCCCCCCCCCCCCCCCCAACACATTTGAGATTGACAAAGTTAGAAAGAGGCAGTAGCCCCATATACATGCTGCATTCTTGTTGTTCCTCTGCAGTATATAGACAGTGTTATGTCAAATTACATTTTCAGTATATGCATATTGGTTCCATCTCCCATTCACTAGACTTACTGATATACATTACAACAGCAAACCCACGTGTAGAACATCCAGACACCAAACAGGAAGCGTTCTTGTACATACCTTGGTTGGCATGCGGACAGGTCCCTTCACCTTCAGGCTCTTCTCCTTCGCCCCACGGATCAAGTCTGCGCAGACTGAGGAATGTTAAAAGACAAATTCAAAAAACAAGCAAGCGGCAGTCACATCATGATACTTCTGACGCCATGGCTCAGAATAGCGTATTACAGTCGTCAGGGTTCATCAGGTAGAATTTTTATCCTCATAGCTCAGGTCTTATGTTCCTTTGTCATCGTCACCCATTTGATCTTACTCACCCTTCTCCAGAGACTTGACGTTGCGGCTGGTGAGGGTGATGCGGATGCGGTGAATGGCGACCTCGGTCTCGACAGGTGCCTTACCAGTGTCTTTGAAAGCCTGCCGGTGTGGAAGCAAGTTATTAAAACAGACAGTGACAGTCACAGGATTCAAAGTAATGTAGGCCTGCAGCAACAACAGATCTTCTCCATTTACTAAAGCATAGCATTGGCTCCAGCGTCTCATCCTGTATTCACCGCAACTCCTGTCTTGGCTTACGTCACCTAACGTATGGTTTCCGACTTCCAACACATTGCAGATTTACGTTAGGCCCCTAGACGCAGCACCAGTTAACTAGCACGTGGCGTGCCTAATATTTCATTTAACTAGCGTTATTCTTAACTTAAAAGATGCTTTAGTGAAACGTTAGCTAACGCCGTCTGTGTTAAACTGAATACATTCCCACGTCAAGTTCTTCGCTGATCTTGTCAGTAGCCATATAAAGAGCGCATGCGCCAGCTAGTCAACTGTATAGTCCCGCTGCTCACTAGAATGTGTCCCGTCCAACATGACATCCAGTGAGACAAAGTACAGCACTTAGTGTTTAAATGATCAGAAACACTTTGTTTTTGCCTTCAATTTCACAACGTCACTTTATTGCTACACCCCTTCGCGGGAGAAAGAGGCTACAGCGTTTCTTACACACTAAAGCAAATGTTGCTTTTTGTGCTCTTTAAGAAAGCCGAATTAGAAAGTGTGCCTTAACGATTCGTTCCACGTAACGACGAGTTTATAACCATCACGTTTAAAGAGTCCAGTTTGTGATTCGTGGCGGCACAAGCTGTCGGCACTAGCCAAGACTCCGAAGAATGTCGAAGTGCAAAGCAAGCTGTGTAATTACGAAATCACTAGAAAGTCAGCTTCGTACAAAGTAACACCAGTTATATTTAAACATCACATACCATTTTGATTATTCCTGACCGACTTATTCGGAAGAAATTCAAGCGAACAGCGGTGAGCCAGGAACAGCAGCCACCAACGTGGTTAGCTCTTCAGAAAAAAGGGCTGAGCAGAGGCCTGTTTCCTGAATATGTACCGCTCATCCGGGGTCCTGGAGCTTCTTCTGTGGTGTTTTACAGTAACCCATAATCCACAGCGGCATCTAGCGGCTACACTGGACTGTTGGCTTTAATGCAGCGGTGCGTGTTCCACTTGTGACCACTGGAGGGCAGTACGCGCTGAACTCTTCAGAAATGTCAAGTTAAGTGTCAAGTGAAATACAATTTTAACGCAAACATCCGGTAAACACCTTCAAAGTAATGTGATTCTGCTTCCAAAATATGAACATAAACGTAGATCTCTTGTTTTTTAAGCATTTAAAAACGAATTGCCAATTTAAAAAAAAAAAGAAAACGTGGATACATATTAATTGTAGCAATTAATTAAAACCACTTAACTCCCTCTCAAACTTTTACAAGACATTTTATTAGAATTTGTGGCAGTCATGTTCTCAGTTGTATTGTAATGAACTAATTACATATATGGAAAGTCGATGGGGTCTTTATAGGAGACAACTAATGACCTAATTGGTTTTGAAACCAAAATCAAAATATTTAATAATTGAACGATCATTATTTCTAATATTATGTAGATCTCATATGTAAATTAGGGAAGACAAAGCATTCGCAAAGATTGATAATCGAGTGACATTTGCAGGAACACATAGAATATAGAATAAAGATGATTATCATGTGTTGCATTTTGACTGACATTTTGTAAAGTGATGTGCATTTCACATTAAAACTTTAGATAAATAACTTATTTGGCAGTTGTCACACTTGGCGCTTTTCAAAGATACCAGCCGGGTAAATGTAAAATCAGTAAGTATGCTCTCCCCTCATCCGATAAATCCTACTAATTGAGGAAATCTTGAGCAAGTAACCACAATCTCCACTGCAAGGGCATAAATAATTAGGCTTTTATTTTGAAAGGTGGAAGCGGATGGCAAATGTTTCTGTTGTAGAAGAGTTGACGCTAGTCAGAGTCCTAAACAGGTAACGGAACCGGGGCAGTGCCGGTGTCGCTAGAAAGTTATTTGTCATTGTTATATAATTGTAAAATATTATTCCCTGCGTGTAGTGTTTGAGAAGAAGAATAGTCCAAGACTTGCAGACTAAAGTTTATTTTACTGTGCGTCGTGAGTTCCAAACCCAGGCCGCCGCCAAGTGACAGAGGAAAAGTTGTGGACCGTTATCGTCGTTGAAGCTACGCGGAGCTGAATGGAGACGGAGCAACACTTTAGACGAGGAGATGAATTTCGGTGTCCCTGCTAATTCGCTGCTGCTTTTCCGTGCTTGCGACGAGGGGGACTATGAAACCGCCCGAGGGATCCTGGAGCCCGGGGTCCCCAAAGAGTCCGGGCGGCAGAGCAGGCTGCGGTCAGAAGCGGGGTCGGAGTGCAACAACTCGGACACGTTGTCTCTGGTCCCGGTGGACTGTACGGACGAGGAGGGGAACACCGCCCTGCAGTTCGCGTCGGCCAGCGGTCACGAGAACCTGGTCCGGTTTCTGCTGCGGAAGGGGGCCTCGGTGGACAGCCGCAACAACTACGGCTGGACCCCGCTGATGCAGGCTGCGAGGTGGGGCTGCGCGCTGGAGCTCGTTACACTGTGCTTTAATGGGTGAAGAGCATGACACACCAAACTCCATTCAAATACCTGAGTATTTTATTACGATTACGATGATGAATTACTCCACAATCCAGTGTAGGAACAGTCACAGTCCACGCTTCAATTCGTCGAACAGAAACACACGTTTTAGTGTAAAATAAATGTTGGTTTGCTTGTTTTTACCACGAACTCTTTCTCCCATAACACACTGGCAGCCTTTTACTGGAAGTGGGCATTGTGAGATGAATAAACACGTTTATTTTTCTAACCAAAAGCATATTATGTGTGTGGGAGGTGTGTCTTTAAGGTCTCGCCTGTTACGGGAACATTTGTTAAGCAGTTGCCAGATTCTTGCGTGGAATCTGCTCGAGTCTGGTCAACATGCACGTATTAACATCGTGTTCACGTTTAAGAATGAAATCCTGTTTTTCAGCTTCATGGTTTCATGTTAATGTTGATTGAATCAGAATATTGTAACTGTCCAAACTTTGAGAACTCATCAATCCGGAGTTCAACTTGAATGTTTTGATGTATTTGTATTGGTGTCTGTCCAACAAGCGCTTAATGTGCTTAAAGAGGAGAAAGTGATGACCATCTCTGGCTGTCACTCTGAGAGTGGTTCACTGTAGAGATTATGCTCAGGTCCCACTCTGCCTCACTCTTTGTGTCTTGAACTCTCCTCCCAGGTTTGGTCACCTGACTGTCGCCCACATCCTGCTGGAGAACGGGGCAGAGATTTCCGGGCGGAACCGGCTAGGAGCGAGTGTCCTGACGATGGCGGCCCGCGGGGGACACACTCATGTGGTCAAGCTACTCCTGGAGAGCGGGGCCTACGTCGACGACTACGATCATCTGGCTGTGGCTGCGGAGGCCGTCTCAAACGGCAACAATAACAACAGTTGCAGGTGTGGGCTGTGTTGCAGACGGGCCTTAAGCATCCTCCTGGACGAAAAGAAGCTACATTTAGCTGTTTGTTAATCTTGGGCTCCCTCGTTTTCTGCAGCACGGCTGGTTTCGGAGGTGCTGAAGGCTGTTCGGGAGTAGGTGGAGGCGGCAGAGAATTCATGGACATCACAGCCCTGATGGTGGCCTCTCAGCAGGGCCACGAGGCTGCGGTGTGCCTGCTGCTAGAGTGGGGCTCCGATGTCAACTTTTCCCAGAAGACCACTGGCTGGGGACCACTGATGGTGGCCGCCCTCAGTGGGAAGGTGAGTTTCAATGGATGGAGGGATGAATCATACATGTGGAGTGCTGCGGGTGTCAGCGGGGCTTGGCATTTTATAGCACATGCCCCTTAAAGTGTATTTACATTTGGACACACGTGAATTAAAAATGTAAACGGAGTCATGAGCGGTAGAACAACAGAGTCTGGGCTGCTTGGAGTTGCCGGAGCGGCTAACACATGGACTCGTGTGTGTTCTGAAGGTGGCTGTGGCTCAGCAGCTGGTGGAGCGAGGCGCCGACCCAGACCGAGTCAACGTCCTGTCCAAGACTGCCTTTGAGCTCGCCATGCAGCTGAAACAGAGAGACATCAAGGCCTATCTGGACTCCATCACCACCGTCCGACCCCAGACAGGTCAGACTTACCTCTCCGCTTCTAACGTGCTTTACTGCCATGTTGACAGCAAAGTACAGTATTTCCAACGCATGTTGTACAAGGCGTGACTGTAATAATTCAGAATGTAAGAAAAAGGGCAATAAATAACAACTACAAACATCCTACAGTTAATGCATTATTATACTAAGATACTATAATGCAAAATCAAAGAATAAAATAATATACATGATAAGACAGATTAACAGTCGACTGTAATGGTAATAATGATGTGAACGGTAGATGTGAAGAGAAATAAAAATCCTAAAGCTTGTTAGAAGAGTAAGTAAGTATTTGATTGGGTTTTGTTCTGAGAGAGTTGAATTCTTGGTGTATTCGAGCTTTACTTTGTTGAAGAACAGGTTTTTTGAATGCATTTTTACAGTTTGACAGGGTGTGGATGTGTCTCGACTTTGTTGGCAGAAAAGACGACCTGTCTCTGTCCCTGTGTGTTGTCACATCTAGGATCCAGGTGTCAGTTAACACCGACGTCAGAGTGAGACCAGCAGTTGCAGCTCTCAGCCTCTTTGATGTTCGATTGCTCTTGTCACTGGTAGTTCAGCTTGTGGCTCAGTTTTCCTGCACGCTGCGCTTTTTGAAAGCTCTGAAATGGGGCATTATTATCAAGAAGACGTGACATGTCCTCCTCACTTCCCCATCACTTTTATTGAATCAGTTTTCTCATACTGTCCCAGTCTAAATGCAAAGTTAAACAAATGTGGATACACTGGTCTGAGTCACTTATCAATGTGAGCTTAAGGAGCAGCAGAGGTGGGTAGACTTGTTCGCCTCTCAGTCGCCTGACCTTGTTGGATGAAGGTTGTTGGGGCTGTATGCAGCCTGAAAAGAATACCTACACTACTTTGGGCAGAAAAGGTTTATTTTTTATTTTTTTAACAGTTAATGTTCTCCTAAAACACCATCAGCTTTGTACTGTGTGTGTGTGTGTGTATAAAGATGTTTTTTTCTTACTTTATCGTGTCCTCTCCAAGACCCAAACCTAGACCCCTTGACCAGAGCTTACTCGTGGCTATGTGGTTTGATGCTTAAGCTAATCTTTTCTTCTTCTCAGCCTGGATGACTTTCCAGAATAGTGTTCCAGTTCCAGCAGACTGCTTTGACTGGTTTCTTCTTTCTTTTCTCATATCTGTGTGAACTCTGCAGTGGTTAGTATTTCTTTACGTGACCACACCACGCCAACAGATGATGCTGAGCCATGTGGAGTGTGGCCAAGTAGGCCTGTTGTTTCTATCAGAATGCTCCCCTGTTCTCAGTCTGGCTCGTTTCTTCACAGACAATGAGAGAAGACGACCGGATGTGTTCAGTGCCCTCAAGCTGGGTGAGTTCAGTCGAACACGTAGCGACATTTTGCTTTGGTTGTAAAGTTAACAGGCGATCCCACTGAAAGAGAACACAATACAATCCATATATCTGCATATGTATGACTTAGGAAATTCCCAGCTGGTCAAAGAGATCTTGGAGGAGGATCCCACTCAGGTGAATTCATCCAATCAGGAGGGAGCATCACCTCTCATGATGGCAGCAGTGAGCGGTCAGTTGGAAGTGGTGCAGCTGATGGTGGAGAAGAACGCCGACATAGACAAACAAGATGGGGTGCATGGGTGGACCGCTTTAATGCAGGCCACCTATCATGGGTAAGAAGGAGCTGCTGGTTTATTATGGCCACTTGATAGCTTAAGTGAGTCTGAAATAAATCACAACGGGACATCTGATGGGACAGGAAGTCGCTTGATAATGTAATGTTGTACGTACACTGTGCATGCTGACATTATCACCCCTTCCCTCTCTGTCTCGCCCTCCTCCTTCCAGTAATAAAGACATTGTCAAGTACCTGTTGAGTCAAGGGGCTGATGTCAACCTCCGAGCTAAGAATGGATACACGGCCTTTGATCTGGTTATGTTGCTAAATGACCCAGGTACTCCCACTATCATCACAGCCCTTTGGGAAAATGTGCTCAGACTGAACAAAGAATTCCTAAGATACTGTAATAAATGCCCAGATGAATAAACCCAACCTACCAAGGAGTCATCTTAAGACTTTGACCTAGGATAAAGGGTACTGCTTTTTTAATATTAACCAGTAACAGTTCAGAAGCAAAACTGTCCAATATGTACATGGACATAATCTGGCATGACATATTTAAGATGTTACAATGCCTATTAATTGTTGAGCTGAAATGATTATTTAATTGGTTGATTGACTGAAATGTAAGTCACAACAGTTGTTTATTCTTTAAGTAAAAATCACTGGTGTTAGCTTCTAACACGTGAATATTCGCTTTAACGAAATCATTTTAACCACTTAACTAGCTGTCAACTGCGTGTGATCTTGAACATTTGCTTGTTTTTGTAGTGTTCTGTAATAGGAAGTGATGAATTGTTCTTTGCACTGTTTGATTTGTCATGGGAAATTGTGAGCGGCATTTATCACTATATTTGTACATTAACAAACTGAAAGATTAGTCCATTAATTGAGAAAGTAATTGATAGATTCATTGATAGTGTAAATGAAAGTTTAGGAAATTAGAAGTCATTACCTAAGTGGCATCTTCTTGTAAAGGGATGTTTTTATGTATGTTTCCGTGTTTGTAATATGTTCTGAAAGATGTCTGCTAACATAACTCATTCTTAAGAAAGCTTAAATCAGATTCTGATAAAGTTCTGACTAATTCATCTTTTATGTCTTCACAACAAGTGCCAGGTAGTTTCCATGAGGTGTGTTAACCCTTTCTGCTTTCGATTTTCGCAGACACTGAGTTGGTGCGTCTCTTAGCATCAGTGTGTATGCAAGTCGACAAGGACAAGTCGACACACCGTGGCAGAGCCTTAATGACTCGCTCCAAAAGCCGACAGTCCCTCAACAATGTCCCTGTGCCATCTGACGACAAGGGAGGCCTCAAGGTAAACGAGGAGTGAAGTCCTGTTAATATTCTGTTTAATGCTGTAATACAAATCCATGCCATGAAGTGCTGATCAGTTATTTATATATTATTGAACAAAAATGTCATTTAAAAATCACATTCGTCTATGATGTAATAATAATGACTGGATGATAAAGTATGAAAATAACTATATAACAGTTATATACAACATAACTACCCCGTCATGGCGCTGACGTGTTTGACTCCGCCCCCTTCCAGTCCTGGTGGAGTCGGATGTCCAATCGGTTCCGGCGGCTCAAGCTGACTCACACCCTGAGACACGGCCTGTCATCCAACCGCCTGGCTCCGTTTCCCGACGATGCTGAAACCTCATTGGATGCCACCATGAAGGCGAATAGGAAGTCAGCTGCCGTGTCTAATGGGACTCTGGCACCAGCTCCTGCCCTGGGAGGAAGTGACATCAGCACCGCCTGGGCAGTCAAGAGCAAAGACACTGGTGAGACACGGTGATAGCATTAATTCACCATCCTCACTTTTAGAGCAGGATTCCTGCAGTCTGTAACACTTTGTGTTCAGCTTCGAGGGGAGTGCTGCATATGTGATACATGTTGAAAAGTGTTTTGTGGCTCTGGAGGAGCTGCTTTGTCTTGTATTGTTCTTCGTATATGAACATGTTGATCCTTGAATTGTATGTTATAAGATGTGATGGAGGGAAGGTGTAAATGTGACTTGTGTTCTTTTTTCAGGTCTTTACAGGGCATCCTCAGAAAAGGAGGACTTTCTTATAACTACAATGGTAGGACAGTTGGATTTGATGTAAACTATGTTTCATTGTACATTTCTGTTGGGATTAGAATGAGTTACTTTATAGGATGTTAGAAAGTTAGCATGCATGGCTGAAACAACCTGTTGCAGTGATTCTTCTTCTGCCTCTGGCTTTTAACTTCCAAACCTTTCTAACTTGTACTGTATAAAGAAGGTTGATGGTTATTAGTAATTATACCATGTTTTCCATTCCGTCCAGCTCAGAAGTGGTGCCCCCTTGACCCGGCTGCCCAATGACAAGCTAAAAGCAGTGATCCCTCCCTTCCTGCCTCCGTCCAACTTTGAACCGTGGAACTCGGACCGCTCGCGTCTCCTCCGGGAGGGAAAGAGTGAAGCGCCCCGCCTGCCCATGCCGCCCCAGAGGAAGCTGAACAGCAGTGGGAACTCTGATATTGTGAGTGTTCATGGGGAGAGGGAGAGAAAGTTAGTTTGTGTTCGGGGGTGCTGCTGGTCAGCCAGTTTGTCATCATTCGTGTGTCTTTTGCTATCTTCTCCTTTTTTATGTCAGACGTCTATCAGTCGTGTGGTTAGCAGGTCCATTAAGTTTCCCAGCATCCCCAAGGGGCCCTCCTCCTCTTCTCCTTCAAACTCCGGTCACTACCACTCCCCCCACTCCTCAGGAGGCTCCAATGGAGTGGCAGGGATCAACCGGGACTCTCACAACCGTTCAGGTTTATACAAACGCAGAAAAATCCCAACAAACCCTGACACAATGGGAACATTAGCAACCAGCGTACATACCTTTACCTCTTCTTTTCCACCAGGGGGCAGTGCAGACAGCGTCCTCTCCCAGATAGCGGCCCAAAGGAAGCGAGCAGCAGGCCTGATAGATGTGAAGGCCCCGGCTCCAGAGAAACAGCACAGCCAGACACAGAGCCAGCCCTCACTGCCACCCTCGGCACAAGGCCTGCCACTGCCTGATATTAGCCTTCCAGACATCCACTCCCAGCCTAGCCTTGTCTCTTCTGACATCCATTCGAGAAGGGTCTGTATTTTGTTTCCTATCTGTTGTTACCTTGGTAACTGCGTAAAACAGCAAAAGTTAAGGAAGTGCACTTGAACTGGCGCTACTGTCCACCCTTGTTCCTTTTGTAGAAGATGGAGTTGAAGAAGAGGCCTCAGTCGGGGAATTCCTCCACGTCCAAGAGCACGTCGCCCACTCTGACTCCGTCTCCTTCCCCAACGCCCAAGCCTGCTACCGGGCCGGGAGACTCTCTGTCCTCGGCCTCTTCCCACCCTCGCTCCAAGAGCAGTGGTGGCTCCAGCAGTGGAACCATAACTGATGAGGGTGATGCCATGTTTAATTCAGCATACAATGAAATCAAAGTTCTGTATGCCCCAATCTTTGCTACGACACAAGCATTACATTTTAGCCCCATCTCTACCATACACACAGCCTGACATAAACCACGTGCACCCTGGGCCGTTACGTAAAATAATCAGCACACACAGAACCGCACAGACTAAATCTACTTGTGAACACTAGCCATGAGTGCCAAGTTTGATCACTTCCTTCAATGATTTTACATGTTGTTTTCCTCTTTTTCAGATGAGCTGTCCAGTATATTGAAGAAACTGTCCCTTGAGAAATACCAGCCCATATTTGAGGAACAGGAGGTATTTTGTCTTTTATGTCTTTTTGGGGGAATTTCAAAACCTTTTCCTTCAAATACAAAGTTTTTCCTTTGTTTCAAACTTTCAAAATGAGTTGTCAACGTGAAGGAAACTGCTTTCCCATAACCGCTTCACTGAACTGCAGTGCCTGAAAGGACTGCACCATTCTGTGCTTATATTAAACATAGAACATTGTAAAAGGTTAATTTCATACAGTGCTTTCATCAGTGGTTCTCATCTCTTCTTCGAGGTGGACATGGAGGCGTTTCTGACTCTAACAGATGGAGACCTGAAGGAGCTGGGCATTAAAACAGATGGACCCAGACAACAGATCTTGGCTGCCATATCAGAGCTCAATGCTGGAAAGGTACGTTTGGATCATAAACATAAATTATGCATCTCCAAGGACACTTCCAGTGGCGTGTTTCCAGGGACCTCTGGGCGTACATTATATGTTTTCCCACAGTATAACCCAAAATTATGTTGTGATACGCTGTTAACAGTGTAAGCTAGCAGAGATGTGTATTATTACTCTGAACAAGGATGGAAATGAATAAATGGAACAACCTACAGTAGATACCAGAGGCAAATGATATGTGAAAGTTTAGCAAAACCTTTCCTGAAGCCTGAAAATGTTAACTGGTTTGTAATGATAGTTGTTGGCTTTCATCAGGGCAGAGAAAGGCAGATCCTTCAAGAGACCATCCATAACTTCCAGTCTTCCTTTGGTAGCAGCGCCAGCAACCCAAGGCAACAAGGTGAACCACGCTGTGAGTGTCAAAGGGTAAACTGAGCTATGAAGTCTGCTGGAGAGATTGGAGCACCAGTGCATGCAAAGATCATAATCTGTCTCTCTATCTTTTTGTTTCCTCTCTCCACCTTTCTTCATCAGCACCAACGGGCTGGATGAGACACCAGGTTCGTTCCTCCAACAAAAGGTAGCCCTTTAGCCCTGATCCCCACCAGGAAGGACACCAAAGGTACTTAAAATAAGAGAAAAACCTCTGGCCAAAATGCACGAATAATGTGGACGTCTTCTGGATGCCAGTGTCCCAGAACACTAGCGATGTTAGTGCAAGAGGACGCTGCAGCAAAACGACCAACCAGGTCTTTATAGGAGCCTCCAGGACCAAACTGCCTTAAAGTATTCCCCAAGCGGGGCGGCTGAGTCCAGTGGTTGCCACCATCTGCTAATGCAGCCCATGGGTTACGCAGAGAGGTTAGAGAGCAGAGTTGTGGGTCGAGTGCACAGCAGAGCGAGAATTAACGTGAGCCAAGAGAGATTTCTGTTTTATCTGCACAAATGTGAGAGGTAGAGCATATGTATTGTAAAAGTGGTAAGACGAGTCAGGAGAGAAGAAGAGAGAGATTATGAGTGTAACAGTAAAATATTAGCCAGTAATACTGTGATTGAGACTTTAAAGCAGTTGTAATGACTAAAATGTGCTCTGAAGAGGAAAGCAAATGGACAGAGAACATTAGCCAAGCTGTTTTGTGGTCGTGCAGTCTTTGCCTGCTTTTACTAGTGTGTTATGTTATGTCTTTAGTTTATGGGCCACTATGTAAACAGATGATTTTTAGTCAGGACTGTGCTGCCATAGATGAATAAACATTATGATGATGCAATAACTATATGTTTTTCTTTTTTTTTGCCGTTTAAGATCTTATTGGATGTGAGAAGAGGAGACATAAAAGGAGGCAAAGCCTTTTGGGAGCATTTTATGAACAGTATAAATTTAGTTTGAAAGAGGTGCATTGAGCAATAGTTTCCACTGAGCCTGTTCTAAGTTTTTGCATCTGGCTCCACCATTAAACAGTCAATGTGCATGCAAACAGATGGAGCCATATATCATTCCAAAGTATCAGGTACTTAATAATCCATGTCTTAAATCCAAAGGATGGGCTGTGGCATTGTTCAGATATATTGGATTAAATAAATGAGATGACTGATAGCACATTTTGTTTAGTTATGATCTGTGTCGGGGGAACATGAGCATAAACATACTGTGCCATTTCAAAAAGGGACCTGGATGATGAATTGAGTCACTAAACACTGAAATAAAATCCAAAATGAAATGACTATTTAACTTCTTAGTGACGAAATATTACGTTCTCTTACAAATAAAAAGTAGAATTTATTAGCTATAAAACTCAGCCTTACTCATTGCAGCACACGTGTTGTTTTTTGCTGCTACCTTACCTTATGTTACCTGGTCTGCTGTGACCAGTAGTTTATGTGGGCTAATGTTAGCTCATGCTAGCAAACGTTAGATGGATTTCCCTGTGTCACTGACATTACTGAGTCAGTTTGCAGACTTGTTGCCTCTTCTCTATTTGTGCTACTGTAAAACTATATTTGAGCATTTAGCATCATGCCATAAATGCCACCTGTAGCTACAGTGGCTGCAGTACATCAAAAGTTACATTGGCTTGTTTAAAACCCACAGGGGTGTAGCTGTTTAAGTCATAATTAGCAGGCAAGGAAGTGTCCTCGCCTTACCTAGGAACCTTTTACATCAGAAACGTAAAGATCGACATGTTTATGTCTTATAAAACTTCTGTTCTTTGAATAGGTATTTGTGTCTGATATGGTTTTAGTAGTAAAATAGTTTAACCTTCACTGAAAAATCCCTAATCTATAAATATGTAAATATGTTTGATTTGAAAAGTTTAATTCCCAGACACAAGATGTCTCCTACTTCCCGGAAAGATCCGTTGTCAGTGTATCTGCATCAGAGGCTTCAAGTTTCCACATAAAATACTGGGCCACGATTGGCTTCCAAACTTTTATGAATGGGTGAGAGGCGTCGGGCGGGTGTGGGGATACTCACAAGCTCCCGGCTGAGCGCCAAAATTCTGGAGTTTGCCCCGGTAAACAAGAGGGCCGCATCAATGCGACTTCGTGTTGCGAAGAGGACTCTGACTGTAGTTTGTGCGTATGCTCCAAACAGCAGTTCAGAGTTCCCGGCCTTCTTGGAGGTGGGGTCCTGGAAAAGGCCCCTCCTGGGGACTCCATAGTTTTGCTAGGGGACTTCAATGCTCACGTTGGCAACGATGGAGGCGCCTGGAGAGGAGTGATTGGGAAGAACGGTTTCCCTGATCTGAACCTGAGTGGTGTTTTGTTGCTGGATTTCTGTGCTGGTCATGGATTGTCCATCACAAACACCATGTTCGACCACAAGGATGCTCATAAGTGTACCTGGTACCAGAGCACCCTAGGTCTGAGGTCGATGATTGACTTTATAATCGTATACTCAGACTTACGACCATGTGTTCTGGACACTCGGGTTAAGGAGAGGGGCAGAGTTTTCAACTGATCACCATCGGGTGTGGGAGGAGTTTGGATAGACCATGGAAAATGACTTCCGATCGGCCTCGATATTGTTCTGGCATCTGTTAGAAGACTCAGGACGGGTGGGCGGTTCATAGCCCAAGCTGTTTTCAGCAAGGGCGGGGAGCTGCTTACCCAAACTGGGGACATTGTCTGGCGGTGGAAGGATCACTTTGAGGAGCTCCTCAACTGGGCCTCCATGCCACTCTCAGGGGAGGCAGAGACTGAGGAATTGGGTGGATCAGAGTCCATCTCTCAGGTGGAGGTTACTGAGGTAGTCAAAAAACTCCTCCTCAGTGGCAAAACTGGGAGTGGATGAGATCAGACCTGAGATGCTAAAGTCTCTGGATGCTGTGGGGCTGTCATGGTTAACACGCCTATGCAGGTCTGGATTAGTTCCCCTGGACTGGCAGACTGGGGTGGTGGTCCCCATTTTTAAGAAGAGGGACCGGAGGATGTGTTCCAACTACCGTGGGATCACACTTCTCAGCCTCCCAGGGAAAGTCTATGCCAGGGTGCTGTTGAGGAGATTAAGGTCGGAGGTTGAATTTGGATTCAGGAGGAACAATGCGGGTTCCATCCTGGTCGTGGAACAGTGGACCAGCTTTTCACCCTCGCACGGATACTGGAGGGGGCTTGGGAGTATGCCCAACCGGTCCACTTCTGGATTTGGAAACGGCTTATGACCGGGTTCCCCGGGGTGTCCGGTCCCTGTACAACCAAAGCCAAAGCTGTGTTCGCATTTTTTTCGCAAGGGGCTGCCCTTTGTCACCGATCCTGTTCGTGGTTTTCATGGACAGGATTTCTAGGCGCAGTCAGGGATTGGAGGGTGTCCAGTTTGGGGGCCTCATTATTGCATCTCTGCTCTATGCAGATGATGTCGTTCTGATGGCTTCATCAGACAGTGACCTTCGTGGCACTGGGCAGGTTTGAGGCCGAATGTGAAGCGACTGGGATGAGAATCAGTACCTCTAAGTCCAAGACCATGGTACTCAGTAGGAAAAAGGTGGTCTGCTCCCTTCAGGTTAGAGATGAGTCTCTGCCCCAAGCGGAGGAGTTTAAGTATCTCGGGGTCTTGTTCACGAGT
>JAVQJL010050409.1:0-12580 GCA_036024295.1 Nannoperca obscura
AGTGTTTTTCTGTGGTTACCTACTCAATGATCCATCAGCAGAAGAGATAGAACGGAGAGAGAAAGCTTGGACATAATTGCATTCCCATTTGCTGGCTTGACACAGACTTGATATGGTGGAAGAATGTTAATGGTCATGCTAATTAACTGGATGAGTAGATCTAGGCTTGAAGAGTGAGCTTGACAGGCAAGGTAGTGAGAAAACTGTTGTAGGAGGATGAGCATTTGAGAGATGTAACTAAGCAATTATCTTATGTCATCTGAAGCATGGCTACATTTTCTGCAGACAAGTATATCTGTGGTTGCTCTCTCAGAACATACTCCTTGTCAGTCTTCACACTTGACCTGTCTTTCAGTGTAGATCAGAGTGCCTGGGCATTTGAGTACGTGCACAAGTGTTTGTGGAGAGTGTGTGTTTCCAGCACATCTTTGGAGGCAGCAGCTTTTATTACAAAGCCAGATTAGTGAGTTAGGCAGCTAACTTTGGGCTTAACTCTGGTTTTCTAGAATCACAAAGCTGCATCACTTTTAAACTGAAAAGATTACCACCTACACAGCTAACCCACTCTGCAGCAGGTTTAGTTCAGACATAAGACCAGATAAATGTCTTTAATCAGCCCGCCTAAAAATCAATCAGCTGGCGGGAATATATTGAGTCATCATTCTGACAGGAGCCAAACACAGGCAACACTCCTGCCAAGTAAACTGACAAGTAATAATGAGCAGAGTGACATCAAAACAGATCAGTAGAATAACTTTGATTTGTATTGCTTCTCCTCCTAGATGCCTTTAAATATTTAATAAATTACTACTTAAATACTTTTTTACTGTTGATGTTGCAAGTGATTGTCTAGGTACTGTATTACAAACTGCAACGAACGAGCATCAGTTGTATACTAGCTTTGATACTTTATACACAGTCACCAGTGTAAGTGAAGACAGGTAACCCCATGAGAGCCTGACTAAGTCAAACTTGCTTTGTGATATAGGCCACATGCACGCCTGGCAAAGCCATCCTGACTGAGCAGCTTGTAAACACACACAGGCTTAAAGCTTCTCTCACTGGACAGCCATAGAACAATATGTGAATTAGAATAGAAAGGAGGGGAAGGAAGAGGAAGGAGAGATAGATAGACAAATGAAAGCATAGGGAGGACAGAGAGACCAAGGAGAAATGAGTAAAAATAAAAAGAAAGAAAAGAAAGAATGAAAGATGGAGTATTTAGTGTGGGTTTGTTGTTGCAGCTTGTAATTCACCTGTCACTAGATTATAAAATGTACTCCTAACATCGTCCCTGTATTTGTTCTTACTTAAGTGTTGGTATCTTAAACTGCAATTCCCACTATCTGAAACACTGACGAACAAGCTACATGAATGTTTCACTGATCCACAAATTTAGCATTTCCCAGCATCACAAAGGCAACCCACAATTTTCGCTTTGCTCAATGTGATCTGGCAATGCTCAATAGTCATTTGCGCTGATTAGATGTATTGTCCATGTGTATTGACTAAAATGACTTTGTAAGCAATTGGATCAGCCCCATCAAATATTCTACATTATAAAACTTCATAAAAAGGTAGTAGGAAGGCTGTATTGCACTGCTTAAGAGTTCAAAGGTTTTCATGTTATGTTCGTGTCATGTCCACACATTACAACATAATCTTAAAAGTCAAAGCTTCCCAAGATTGCTGCAATCTTTCACTCCAAACTGGGGGAAATGTATAAGAAACACACTAATATTACAAAAGTAATTTGAACTGACAAAATACTGTTCTCCAAGGTCTAAGAATTCTGAGGTTTTCCACTGAAAAGATATTTTATAAACGACAGGCACAAATTATACTTGCGATCAAAGCAAAGACTCCAGATTCCATGTCCAACCCTTTGATTTGTTTATGTCCCAGACCTTGACTCATCTTTCTCAGAGGCCGACCTTGAGACAGCATCACATCAGAGTCAACTACAGTTCAAACTGCCAGGAAACGGAAAGATCAGACTGAAGTTAGTCATTTTCTCTCTCCAACTTCTCTGCTGGCTCAAGCCTTTCAACTCCACGTACACACTGCGCAGAATAGCCACTCAAATCACTCACAGCTCAATAGGCTGCCACATACTGGTACTCTTCTCAATAGGTGCAGACTCACAAGAGTGAAATGAACATCAAACTCTATTTCACCACTCTCACGCTCTCCTCCCATCAGACTGTCTCCCTTTACCCTTTGTCGACATTCTCTCCATCTCTGTAGCTTTCACCCATCATTCTTGCTCGCCAATTTTGCCCTCTACACTCTTTATGTTTCTCTCTGCCGTGCTCTCCTTTCTGTAGCTGCTCACTCACTCTCCCTCCTGCTTCCTATTTCAGAAAAGATCTGTGTAAATAAATAAAAAAAACCTGATTCCTGCAAGCCTTGTGTCTGAATACTAATTAAATTTCACAGGAAGGTTGGAAAAACGTTAAAAATATCAAGCAGCGGAACATTCAGTTGACACTCCGAGGTAGTTTAATTTCACTCTGACTAAGAGCTGGTGCAGCTAATCAGAAAGTCAGAGCAATTTAACCAGCATCTAGGCTGCAACACTACATGGACCATGATTCATAGCTGGAGGCTCACCTCTGCGACAGGCTGTAGCAATACAGGTGCTTAAAGCAAGCGAGTGGTTCTAAATTAGTGTGCGTGCATGTGTGTGTGTGTGTGTGTGTTTGCAAACATGGTGTCAACCTGCAGTGAAGCAGCTGGTTACCAAGGTGTTTGTGTGTGTGTGTGTGTGTGTGTTTGTGTGTTCACTATTGCCCTGCTCAGCCCCTGGCAGCTCATCAATTATAAAAGAGCACTGGAAAGGAGGGATAAGGCCAAGCTACAGCAATGGCATCTATAAATACACACCTGAATGACACGCGTGAGGTGAACTGCTATTTTTGCATACAACCACATACACACGGACATGAAGGTTGGCACTGAAGGTTGCATGTACAAGCAATGTCATCCACCATATCAGGGCTCGTTGTTTGCACTTTCTGTTGAGTCAGGGAGGCAGAGTGTACAGTGGCTGTTCTTAGCTAACCTGAGCGCCATGTGATACTCTGTCTAAATCAAAGAAGAGATTGCTTTCCTGCTCTTCCCTCATGTCTTTCATCAACTAAACACTGTGTATGGCTGAACAGCCAAATGGAAAAGTTGAGGTGTGTGTATGTGTGTGCGCACGTGTACATGCAGGAGCGCGGGTAAATTCTGTAATGGTCTGGAAGACGTGCTCTATCACTCCCTGATGGCTCCTAGCTTTCTACTTCTACCTCGCTCTCTGTTTCCATGTCCCTCCACCTTTTCATTTTTGCTCTTGGATTATTTAGCCCCTAGTTTATCTCTCACTGCTTTCTATTTCTCACCCTCACCGTGTGTTGCAGATTAATCTCCCAGCAATATATCCCTCTGCATCTCTCCATCTGTCTTTTTCTGTTTCGCCATCATGCATCCATCCATCTAACCATCTCTCCCCTACTCCTCTTTTTTCAACTCGGTTTCATCCTCCAACCCCCAAACCCTGCCCAGTATCCCTGCATTTTTCTTTCTCTCCACCCTATCTTCTGTTCCTAATCTCTCCTCTTCTCCTTCCCTTCCTGCCACAAACTCTACCCCATATCTATCTACAAGCGAACACTAAGGCTTCCTGACTGAATTCAACATGAGCTCTGCCTGCTGCCCAGCCAGACTGCCTGGCTACTGGACGAGGTTTTTTTGTGTTGGCAGTGGGCACGGCAAGTAGTATGGGGATTGTAAGCATACAAGGCAACTACCACCTTCTGATCCTCTTCCCAGGCCATTATTGGACTTCTCATTAGCCCCCTTGATTTTCTTACAGAATTGCCTAATATACAGAGAAAACCATATACAAGTACCACACACAGACTATTTACCAACTCCCTAAATCTGGAAGACAAATTGGACTTTGGAAGGGGGCCTAAGTAAAGGTTGGGCACCAAGCAATTACCAGAAGAAGATGTATGTAGAAACAATTGGCCAGGAACAATGGTGCAAAAAAAAAAAGCGCTACGAAAAGAAGCACAAGGTAAGGGGGGTGACGGGGCCTGCCAGGGGGGTTCCATTGACTGATTTCCCTTGACATGCCTTTCTATCTCTACAACAAATAGCAGAGCAAAGCTGGGTAACAGACAGCAGTTAATACAGCGAGACGAAAACACCAACACATTAATACTGTGTGTTCAATCAGCCTTATAGCTGTGAGGTGGACAGCACCTGTCATCGAATACCAGCCCACTATCTTCAGATCAGATGATCCTAATGTGCACTCAGTCCATTGTATCAGCAGAATGTCTACACTGTGTGCAATACTGCGAGCTTCCCTGGGTATTAAATACGCAGGGTACAATATACTCTCAGATATGTGCGTCTTCTATACATTCTGTGTGTGGAACAGCCTGTGCTACCATGGCAACTCACGACTGAGCATGCAACACACACACACACACACACACACACACACACAGTGCCAAGGAAACTAGGAAGACTGCTGAGGAATACTTAGCAGTATGAGAACATTGACATTCTGGGAATACCAGCTGAATACAGCACAATTTAGAGAACTGGGCAGAATGAATCGACTACTGGGTGGGGTTGTAATGGCTATTGGCCAGAGTGATAGTAGTAGCAGTGTGTGCGAGTGTGTGCACCTGCAGAGCATTGTGTTTATAGCATGACAAGGGTGTGGAGGGGGCTTAAATCACACACACACACACACACACACAATGCCTGCCCGTCCTAAAGCATATTTCATCATTAGCTCTAAGCAGTTAATCCTCTGCTCCGCTGACCACGGCTCAGCTCAGCCCATTTCAATAATCTGCATCTGGGGCTAACCAACCCATCATACACACATGCATAGGCGAGCATACACACACACAATCAACCCACAAAACATATGGGACAGGTCCAGAGCAATAAATATCTCAAGTAAGAAGCTCTCGCACCCACACACACGTACATCCATCCATCTATAATCTATTATGCCAACAGCAAAGCCAGTTAGCAGAACTTCCCATGTTACTTTATTAGACAGTGAATGCCACAGAAATACAATGTTAATTATGACTGTAATAAGTTCAGAAGAATATAATTGGACATACATTTCAATCATTGTGGTTCTGCAATCCCAACGATTGTTAAATTATTATATTGCAAGGTTTAAATTGTTACTGAGCCAACTCATAAATCCAGTGGGAAGTTTTCTTAAAACTACAGAGCCTTTGAGTAGCTAATACGTATCCTCGCAGGGAAGTGATACAGAAGAGAATGTCGACTTCTTACTGATACAGTTGTTCAAATACATATATTTAGTTTTACTACTAGACTCTTATATGAAGATTGAACATTGACACAATGGTGTGAAATGATTTTCTCTGATGTGCCTCTGCTTTTTAAAATACTTTCAACCAGAACACATTGATAAATTCAGTTGAAATGTTTATATAGAGGGGTGACCTAAAGAATTTCAGTTTGACATGTGAGGCAAGGATACAATGCTTGGGAAAGGGACTTACAACGAAACGTGACATGGCAGAGAAAATTAAAAGAGTGGAAAAACAAAAGGAAAGATAAATAGCATGTCTGTGATGAGGAGGGCACGGACAGGTAGGGAAAGGAAAAAAGATTACTGTAGATGGAGAGAGCCATACAGAGTATGAAACTTGCGATCAAAATTGAGCTTGATTCAAAAGTCAGGGTTTGACCTTTCCCTACCCAACACCAAACATTAACCATTTATCGTCGGAACTGATCGGTTTGTCACTCATGCCATCTCCCCTGACAACCTTAAATGACAGATCTCTCTCCCGGTCTCTACATTACTCCTGCAAGCTTTTCTCCTCTGCTCTCAAGAAGCTGTAGCCTTGCAAACTACCACTCATTCACCTTCCGGCCTCGCTCTCCATCCCTCATGTCATTCTACCCTCTCCTTTAACCTTCTTGCGTGCTCATCAGCCACATTTTTCCTGCTTCCTCTTTCCCCCTCTTTCTTTCTGGGTATTTGCTTCTTGTTCGTCTTCTTCCCTCTTCTCTTTCTGCTGACTGGAACAGATTGGAAAAAAGTGACAGTGGTTACAAGGTGAACGAATTGTCACAACCCGAACACCCTGTTCTCTGCCTTTGGCCAAATGCTGACAAATGCTCTGTGGAAAAGATTTCCCCCCCCTCCCCCCCCCTTCTTCCCCCCGCCCTCTGTACCATCACTCCAAGAAGCATGCACGTGTCTGCTTTTTCAGACACTACCGTTGGCAGTGCTTTGTATAGACTGGTAATATCTAGGACACAGAAACGCACACATTTATCCTCAGCTTCTTCAACCTCACTACTTTTGCATGCAATGCTTTGTTCATTTCTGTGCCTCTGTCTATGTCAAGTTCAAGGTTAGCTGCTCATTGTATTGAGCGCCAATGCCCCCCCATTGGGACGGACAGAGCAGCGATGCATTAGCACCTCGGCAGGTGGCCCTCAATCTCATCTCTTCCCTCTTTTTTTCTCCACTTGTTCCCTCCACAAATCCCTGTTGTCCGCTAGTCCACCTCTCCATCCACGGCCCCATGGAGGCACCTGGCCAGCCTTTGTCCAGCACCATCTAGGTTGGCTGTTGTGTGGGTGTAAGTGTGTTCACTGATGCATGTACGTGTGCTTATCTCAATACAGGCAATTGAGTGCAGTGTGTGAGTATCATGCATATGTGTCCGCACAGACGTCAACCTGTCATGCTAATGTGTAACCTGACCAGATGACCATAAACTAAACCAAAGCCCGCAGGGGGTTAAGGCTTTCCCCTTGACCTGCTGCCGCACACTGACCTGCAGTAAATGGGTTTAAATCTTACCCACAGCCTTTTATCTCCATCACATCTCCATCTCCTAAAAGCCACAGACCAACGCACAACCAAACTGACCGACAGATAGGCTGACAGAAGCCATATGGTCCATTCACTTGCAATGGTAGGAGGTAGCCATCAAAGAGCTCTCACAGCAACTCCACTCAGCCATGGACAGATAGACGGAGGGAGGGAGGGAGAGAGATGAAGGGGAAAGGAAGAGGGAAATTATGAGAAGAGGGCAAACAGAGGTGGAGAAAGGGGAGGGGAAGGAAAGAAACAAGAGTGGTAAGGGGTTGGAAGTGTGGTGAACAGTAGAGAGAAAGAGACTATCAATTCTAAAGAGCTAGAAGTGAGGTGGAAATAAAAGAGTGAGGAAAAGGCATGGAGGTGTACAGACCATATAAGCCCTGTGTGGTGTGAGGGTTTTAAGCCTTGTGTGAGACAATAAAGGCCAAGCATGGCTGTAGCTGTGGGCATGTACAGAATTCTACTGATTCGACAGCACTGCTGGTTTCATGCTGACAGGAGAGTGTTATGAAATTCAGCTTAGACTGTGTCAATACGGACTTTACACAACACATCCCCTCAGCATCAAAGACATCTAAGGCAAGGGCTTTGTATGTGTGTGTGTTCTTGCACTGCTGTCTTTGTGAGGACGAACTTGAAATTGGTAGACCATGGAGCAAAGTGAGGATATTTTGGCTGGTCCTTACTTCTTCAAAAGGACTGTTTGAGGGTGAAGAGGAAAAAAGCATTGGCAAAAGTTCAATATAAAAAGATCTTTTCTCTCATGTTTTGCCTTTATTCTTCTATTGGAACATTTGTTGTTTCTTCATGGGCCAATCCAGATTTTCACATTTGCTTTCCCACGCCATAATGAACATAATTATCTCCAGATTTTTCCAGGAGAACCACTCCATCACCATCACCAGCAACTAGATCTCCTTTCTTCATGGGCATACATTACATGATGTTACTCAGTGTAATGGAGTCTAATCACCCAGGTCTCTTTCTGTTGCCATCTCAAATATTGGTCTACATCTCCAACTGATCTGGAGTTTGGAGTGAATTTAAGGTTAGGGTTGGGGGTTAAGCATGTAGCTGTGATAGTTAAAGTTGGGTTTAGGGGATAGGGAATGCATTATGTTAATGACAGTCCTCATCAGTATAGCCATGTCTGTGGTCTGGTCCACAGGCCTCACGATATACTAGCAAAATTTTACTTACTCACCCCCATTACATAAAACAATTTGACTAGCACATTGAGTTTAATTCACTAAGTTCACTGTCCAGCTCAACTTCATGATGCCATAAACCTGAGCCTGTAAACACTAGAAATATTTAGCTCACCTAAACACCATTGCATTAAAGTCCATCCACTCTCTTTTACTGTAATGCTTATATTTATTCAGGGTGACGTGTTAGTCACAGGATCATAAATAACACTGGGAAAAACAAGAAGAGAGTGAAACAGAGTGAGTGAGAGAAGAAGTGAGAGAAAGGAGGAGGAGGGGATTGAGGGATGGAACCAGTAAGGTGGAGGAGTGTACATAAATCAACATCCATTAGCTGAGGGGTTATAAAGTCACTGATGAAGGAGGTGGACTGACGTTCAGACCTTTTATTGTCTTGTTGTTGTCTTTTATTGCCTGTGATGTCATCTAATGGTATACAGTTAACAACAGGGGAGGAGAAGCATGTACATGGGAGGGGAGGATGAGGTCGTAATGGGGCTGTGTGTGCTTGTGCCTGCATTGACACAAGATATTGATCACCTTTTGTCAAAGATGGTGTGTGTGTCTGTGGGGTTTCTTTGCCTGAATATACCATATGTGCACAATGTGATCTTCATACATGTCAAGTCTGAATGAGATCAACGCCAAAATGCTGCAGATATGATTCTCAAGTGCTGTAATTTGAGTAGGATGGCTGGAGAGAGGCCAAAAGGAAAGAAGAAAAGAATGAATTAAACCAGGAATTGTTTCAAACGTTTTGAAGCCAAAACAAAAGACATTACTTTTCCCTTCCTAACTCACAGATGAGCTGAAGGTATTAAAAATGATTACCTGTTTGTTTTACCTGTTTTACATGTGCCTACGTTTTGCTTACTGTCTTACAACATGGAAAACCGCTGCCTCAACCATTCTGCTTCTGTACAGGAAAAAAACCCAACACACACAGACAGGGGCCCATAATCAACAAAAAAACAAACAAACCAGCACTCCTGTCTGCCCGTGAATCTGTAGAACAACACCTCTCGACATTGGCCTGAATCGCGTCTTTGTGTAACTTTCTCCACTGGTTTTCCATCATTCTCTCTTCAGCCATCCACATACAAACGGTCTTCCTCCCTCTAAGACATGCATTTCAGGAATATAGTGCATCTCTGTCCAATCTTCCCCCTCCAGCTTAACCTTCTTTGGCTTCCCTCAGTCACTCCATCCTTCTCTGTCTCCTCCTCTCTATGTAATGCACTTTTTCCCAGGCCTGTGAGGCTCACTGGCCTAACTGCTCTAGAATTAGTCTCAGTCATGGCCTTATGATGCGTGTGAGTGTGTGTGCGTGTGTGAGTGAGTGCAACATATCGGGAGTAAAAGCACAAGAGCTACCACCCTTCTATCACACCTAGCAGCAGTGCATCATCCCATTAGCCTAGAAAAGGGCTGCCACACGGAGGAAAGCACAGGGGCACGAGGAAAGTTTAAGGTGGAAGCCACAACACGCCAAAGCCCAGCTTATCCAGTGCTGTTTAACTCTGAGGGGACAAATCTTGTTTGGCCAAGGGCTTTGCTGTCACACAGAATGACATGTTTTTCTATCGGAGAGACAGTTATGGTCAAAGATGTCCACAAACACTATGTCTGGTGGTCCCAGCTGTAAAATCAACAATTCCACAGGTTTCCAGCAGCTTCCAAGCCATCAGAGCCCATTTCTTAAGATGACTAATAATACCTAGTGGTAATTCAGTGCAGTAATAATACATTAGATTCCCTCTTACTACATTTACAAATTACTACACAAAATGTAAAAAAAAAAAAAAGCTAAATTATAAAGAGCAAATGTGACTTGCTTGTGACAGACTTGTACTGATACACCGTAATTTAGTTAAGTAAATATCTTTTAAAAATTAGGCTTTATTACCATTTTGATTCCTCAAATTTGCCTCGAGAAACAGATAAACTTTAAAACTCTAATCGATTCTGCAACATGCTGATCTGTGCTGTCTAGCAAGTTCTGCAACATGCTGATGTGTGCTACAATCTGCCCCCAGGGCTCTGGATTTTCTACAAGTCCAAAGTGAAGGAAAAGTACAGAGGATACTTCTGATACAGGGAGTACACAAGTGTATGTGTTATTATACGGTGCAGGGGATGAGGAGGATGTTGAGAGATACCAGATAGGCTTGGCTCTAAGAATGAAACCCCCTCAGGGGTTCTCCCCCTTCCTCAAACACAAACACACACACACACCACTTCTCTCCATAGTGAAGTACACACACGTCCTCCTTTCACTCTCCATCTCTCGCTCATGCACACACACAACTCTTCCTTCTGCAAATACAGCCGACTCAGCTGATTTGCCTGAAAGTCAATCTGCCTTACTACGACTATCCTTCCTCCAACCCAGCAGTCCCCAATTCCCAGCCCTTACTCCACATTCTGAAAGAGAGAAACCAAATATCTGCCTGGATCAATTCAGCCTCTGCTACTCTTCATCCTACGTTCCTGCTCCTTACCTTCTTGACTCGTCCGCTTTTTGTGCCCACAAAGACCAGCGAGTGGTTCTTGTAGACGTAGCCAATGACGGAGGTCATTTTGTCAACTGCGTCGGAGAAGAGAGGCTTGCCACGCACCATCTCAGACACGCCCAGTGGCGCGTTCATGTCGAGGCCACAAAAGTCGTCGTCAATGGTCAAGAGCTGCAGTGGAGGAGAAGAAGAAGAAGAGAGGTTAATACATTACAAATTAACTCAGCTTCCCTCATTAACAACAGCAATACAAATCATTTTGTCTGCAGATTCAAGGTGAATGTCACTGCGTAGGCAGAACACAGAGGTCTTCAGAGAGGAAAGCTTGGGGTAAGTTAGGCGGAGAGTCTGGTAGCAGTATTGGGCATGGGCATCCATATAGAAACCTACAACTCACCTGACAAACAGCAAAAAGTGAACTCAGGCTTAATCAAAATAAGAATCAATATTTTGTGTCCGCGTGTGACTATATTTTTGGGGGGACCGAAAAAAGGAGAAAGCATTTGTATGTGAGGAAGAATTTGTGAGCATTTGTATGCATGTGTGCGTCTGCGGGTCCACATGAAAGTAAGTACAAGTAAGAGAGAGATGAAGATGGAAGAAGACTGCAGTCAGGCTCGAGCTCTGTAATAGCGCCAGAGGCTGCTCTGTCAGGCACAATTCCCCACCGTCCACCCAATGCAACAGCAACTGTGGAGATGCCAGTGCGGCAGGATATTCAATGTGAAGTGATTCAAAGTGAACCGAGTTAAGTAAAATAAAAAAAGAAATGCTGCATCGTCACACTGAGGCAAGTCGCCGCAATGCATCTATATATAGAAAAAAGAACAGAATTAGAGTTGGGAGATTCTAATCATCTGTTATGCTTTCAGTGTGGACATGCAGTGATTTTGTGATTAAATACAAATGGGTGTGTTTCATGTTTTGTGCCTCTCTACATTTTCTGTTTGCATGCATGTGTTTTATCCTGCCGGGGGGATATTCATCCCAGTCACTTTGGGCAGAATGACTTATGGGTTTTGATAAGAGAATAATGGTGCTGGGGATTGGTCATTATTCTGTGTGTATGGATGGATTTGAAACACTGGGTTTGGGAGTGAGGCAGGCATTGATCTAGATTAATAGTTTAGCAATGCGGTGGGTTGCTGTGGAGAGAAATGCCTTGGCAGTTGACACCACCTTTACTTTCTTTCAAAATGCAGAGAAAAACATAACGAAAACATATCCTAAAATGCCACCAAAAACTCTGAGCTTCAGAAGAAAAAAGGTGAACATGCACCAATAAGATGTGGGCTTAAAATCTATCAAACCATTTCAAATCTACAGTTGCTGGAGTTGGTGGTGGTTTAAGCTGTCAGGGGTGGGATGCTCTGGGGAGCAGAGGGTCTTTTAGTTTATGTCTTATTTGCCGTTTTTCCTCCTTGAAGTACACCCCCTGGGCTCTCGATCAATCTCGCAAGTAGCAAGTGTATCCTCACAACCTTTCACTAAAGGCCATCATCATCCGAAGCCTCAGACTGAGGGGCAGAGGAAACGTGAGGTCTGCTTTCATTAGACAAATGGAACATGGCTGGCCTAGGCCACAGCGAGCTTTAGGCTATAACATGGGGTTATATGAAGTGGTATGAATGATCAATAGAGATGACTTGAATTTGGGTCAAGATCGTGTCATATGGTGAGATGGTTGGGATGAGGAAAAAAAGGAGCAAGACCAAAGACAGATGGAGGACGGAGAGATGATAGATAACAATGCTAGACTGAAACGCCAAAGAGAGTTTAAACAAAGATGAATATTGGTGCACAAAAAAAAAAAACATATTTGAGTGGACAATTTTTCCTTCAATTCAGTACCCTGTGGGGAGGCGGGGCGGGGGGGGGGGGGGGGGGGGGGGGGGGGGGGGGGGGGGGGGGGGGGGGGGGGGGGGGGGGGGGGGGGGGGCGGGGGGGCGGGGGGGGGGGGGGGG
>JAVQJL010050411.1:0-12823 GCA_036024295.1 Nannoperca obscura
GACTAGTTTAAAGTCATCTTCATTGAAAAGTACAGTGCTTTTCCTTCAAAAATAAGGACATTTCAATGTGACCCCAAACTTTTGAACGGTAGTGTGTGTGTGTGTGTATATATATATATATATATATATATATAGTCTTTTCTCTTTACAGGTGAGTTCTTCCTGAAGAATCTACTGAACAAGAGAAAAGCAGAAGTCACTGGAGCAGAATGAAAAGTACCAAACCAGCAGCTTCTAGAGGATTCCTCCCTTTAATCGCGCCTATAACTTAGAACAATACACATTCAGTGACAAACTCAGCGTTACTCCTGCTGTACCATAATGCAGTATTGTAGTACATTCAACATATGATATGTAACCAAAATGATTCAAGTCAAACAGGAAGGCAGGTGATATTAAATAAGAGTAGAGAAGTGACATTAACAAGACGTGTAAGTAAAGGGACCATTTCCTTGTACTTCTCCTTTACTGTTCACCTGCAGCCACTCAGACATCTACATTTAATGGAGAGGAGATCAAAGAGAACAAGCAGCGGTTAGAGGCCTGCAGATATGTAGATAACCTGGGAGCATGTGACCCCGCCAGGAGTAAATACAACCTGGAGTTGGCAGTAGCTGTAATTTGCAATCTCTGCACCTCAGGGGCGGGGGAGGGGGTGGGGAGCTCCCTCCCCTCAGGGGTCCTGGACTTGAGGTAAAGAGCTACTCACCTATAACTGGGAGCTCTCTTTATGAGCTCTTTGAAGTCTGCTGCTTCAGGACTGATGTAATGAAGCAAGAGGTGAAATCATGTCCGATACAAAAACAAATCTATGGTTTTCGAAGACTCGTCACACAGTCGAATCCCGTTTTAAATAACTATTACATTAGAAAAAGTAAGATTCGACTCCAAATTGGCCTTTCATCAGGTATCAGAGGTGCTTTTGACATTAAATTAGGCTTGAACTGCACTTTTTCTAACATGAAATTGTTATTTTACACCTGGACAAGAAGGATGTGAGTTTGTTTTGCATACTGGTTATTTAACAAATCTTTCAAATGTATATTTATATAATTAAAACTCATCAGTCCACATTTGTCTGGTTTTAATTTGTGTTGCTGTTTTAAAAAAAAATCAACAGGCACAAATTAAGGACACATCACATTTTATTGCATCTGCATTTTTAGTACAACAGTCACAGAGAAGACAAATACTGATCAACATACAGTACGATGATTTATAAAAATATTTTACAAAATAGTATAAAATGTAGCAATTGAGCAATAATACTTGATTATATAGTAAATACTGTAAGAAAGACTCCACTAATAGTGTTCATTTGAAATCAACAGTGCATGTATAACTGCATCTGAAATGTTTGGTTGATGAGTGCCTACTTGACATGAAATGTGTAAAATAACCTTTTTTCTGTGAAATTGTTGAGCACTAAACTTCTTCCAAAGAGTCAAACACATTCGTGGATCACAGTCATACAATTCTGGACTGAAGGCTCAACTTCTTCCTCTCATCCAACCTACTGCGGGGGAGAAATCAGTCACACTGTTGGGCTTCTCTGATCGTTAGGCGTGCACCAACAGCAGAAGGGGGGGGGGGGTTGGGCCTGAATCAAATGTTTCGCTAGCAATTAAAAGGTTGAGAGAGGAATGTGTTGCATGTTGTGTGTGTGTGAGGTGACTTTTAGACTTTGGCTTTCTTGGTGGGCGGTTCACTGGCAGTGATGCGAGGACAAACAGCTGCCGGGGTGTAGGGGATTCGTGTTGCTGTCACTTTCTTACCGATGGTCTCGATCTGCGGACAGAAGAAGCAGCAAGTTGTTGCAGTTCTCAAAGCATCTGCCTCGTTTCCAAACATCACACATTCATTTAGATTTTGTATGAGATGTGTACAGCGTGGGCGGTGCGTTTTCTGTCTGCTCACCTGGAAGCCGATGTTCTGGAGGTGAGGATGGAGGTGGTCCAGCACTCTGCGACCATCGAATATAAAAGCCGGCTTTAGCATCTTCTTGTAAATCTTCTCATAGTCCAGTTCCTATGGTGGAATTAAGACAGGTATGATGACTTATGATGACTTTTTTTCCAAGATGAAGCACTTTATAAGATGATGGGGGGAAAAAAGTGTGATTGGGACCTTAAACATGTCCCACTCAGTGCAGATGACCAATGCATGTGCACTCTGGCAGGCCTCATAAGGGTCAGAGGTCACAGTCACCAGCTCCGACACTAAGAGGAAAAAAAACCCCACTGTCAGTGAAGAGGCGTAAGTTCTCACATCAGCTAGTGATCACTATAGCTTGGCATTCAAAATAAATAAGAAATAACTGAAATGTTTTCATCTTTATCTTTGAAAACATTCCAAACAAGCTGCACTTTTGCCAATGAATCAGTGAATAACAACCAAACAACATAATGTTCAATATGAAGAAATGCCTTTGGGTCTGTAAAATGTCATGTTGAATTTACTATCGTAGAATGGTCCAAAAGCCAGCTTATATTTACCATTTAAGGAGCTGCAAACACTGACTTTTGGCATTTTATATACACACGCACGCACACACACGCACACACCTCTTTCTGGGTTGTCCTCTGAGATGTTGGGCTGGGAGAGGTCGTGAATGATTTGTTCCTTAAGAACTTTGGGGTCGTAAATGAACAGTTTGGCTCCCTCATCCATTAGGTACTTAGAGATGTAGATGCTGGACGACTCCCTGGAGTTGTGACACAAACACACAACTTAATGTCAACTGTGACCACACAAGTATGTTGGCAGGTGTTCCCTCTGAGTAAAGTGTCCTCCCGGGTAAATGATTAACATTACAAAGCTGTGGGACAGAAATATAAAAGAAAACCAAAGGACTGGCAGCTGACAAATGTCTACCAGTGTGTGGGAAGGCAAGCAGAGCGAACAACATGAAATGAGACTGACCTTGTGTCACCTGTGTCTTTTTTGAAGGAGAAGCCCAGCAGAGCAATCTTTTTGCCAGTAACGGTGTTAAAGAGGCAGTCGATGATCCTGCAGGCAAACCGCCGCCTTTGGTACTCATTCATGTCTATCACCTGAGGAAATCACACACGGAGACTGAGAATCAAGTGAAGGCAGCGAGACCTTCGACGAAAGAGAAATAATTAATAATTAGGCGCAGTTCAGTTCTCACCTGCTGCCAGTAGGAGGCAACCTCGGGCAGGTTGAGGGCCTCGCACAGGTACACTAAATTCAGCACGTCCTTCTGGAAGCAGCTTCCACCGAAACCTGAGCCGGGTGTTGGAGGAGCAAAGGGACCAAAAGGCAACACTTAATCTTTGCCTCGCTTAATTCAAATGTACATAGAAGCTCGCTGTGATGTTTCAGCGACATGTTTCTTACCCACGCTGGCTTTGAGAAACTTGCTGCCTATTCTCTGGTCCATACCGATCGCCTTGGCAACCTCCTCCACGTCGGCCCCGGTGGCCTCGCACAGAGCACTGATACTGTTGATGCTGCTGATCCGCTGTGCCAGGAATGCATTAGCTGCCTGCACAAGAACACGTCATGTTTTTTTAGTTTTTTTAGTAGAGGGCACTCAGAGGAAGACGAAGGAATCAATTAGGTCAAGACAAAGTTAATCTGCAGTTTTTATTCTGATAGCCGATATGTTTTAGTCGTTTTTCAAGCAAAAATATCAAACATTTGCTGGTTCAAGCTTCGCAGATGTGACTTTTTTTTGTCCTACAGTATCAGTCAAAGGTTTAGACGCACTTTCCCATTCACTTGAATGGGAAAGTGTAGACACAACTTGTCAGTGCCGATATGATACCTCTGCAATAAGCTAATGTCTCCTGATATACCAACATGGCCGATTTACCTGTACAGCGCTATGATTCACTGTTGGTCGGATAAAACAACTAATTTAAATAAATGATCTTGGGGTCTGAGAAATTATTTCTGACATTTTATTGACAAAACGAACATTTGAGACAATAATCTGCAAATTAATTGAAAATGAAACAATGATACAATAATAGTTAGTTGCAGCTCCACACTCACCAGTTTGGACAGCTCGGACGACCATGTGTTGGTGGTGATGATTCGTGCTTTGGGGACCCAGTGTTCATACACGGCACACAGCGCTCTAATTGCCCTTTGACCTTCGGCTGTTTCGTCTCCACCAATCAGGACGCGGTCTGGCTCCTTCAGGTCCTTCACTGCTGTTCCTTCTGCAAGGAACTCTGGGTTGGAAAGCACCTAAAGCGGCGGCACGGCTTTTTAGAAACTTGCAGTACAGCAGACATCACTTTCATTCCCACACTCGCGCAGCGATAATACACACTTGTAGGTTGAGGCTGGGCTTGGTGTTGGCGTCAAATATCCGTCTAATGCTCTCAGCAGCTCGAACTGGGACCGTGCTCTTCTCGGTGACAATCTTGTAGCCATCAGACACCTCCACAATTCGCCTAGCACACGCCTCAATGAACTTGAGGTCAGCCGCGCGACCCTTCCCCATCCCATACGTCTTGGTTGGGGTGTTCACCTGTGGAGGAGGTACAGCCACTCTTCATTCATTTATGTGTGTCATAAATCAAACAGCAGAAACGTGTGTGTGTGTGTGGGTGGAGGGGGGGGGGGGGGTGGTAACTGATGGACTCACAGAAATAAAGACGAGGTCTGCGTCCCTGATGGCTGAGTCTATGTCTGTAGAGAAAAACAAATTTCTCCCTCTGCATGATTCAACCACCTCTTTCAGGCCCGGCTGAAGTGGGAGGAAGTGGGAAAACGAGACAGGGAGGGTGCGTCAGTGAACGTGTGGGACAAACATGGCACAAAAAGTTCCAAATGTAATACGAGTTCTCAGTGACTGATCATTAACTGCTCTTTACGCCAGTCATGATGACGTAATATCCTGTGGTTGGGGTTGACGTAGTGAAGTTGAGACACAGAGTGGTCTGGAACTAATTTGTGTTTCATTCAGCCCTTGATGGGAGTAATCTTGTATAAAAACAATGGCTGGAGCGGTTGCCTAGCTACAACTACTATTTCAGCACAGTTATTAAAAGTTTAATTAATGAAACTGGCTTCTCTTTTGGGAGTTACGGCTCTCAAAAGTCAGATAGGAATGTAGGGGGGAAAACCACGTCATGGCATTTGAGTGCTCTTAATGAAATATGACCCACTACTTGTTAAGGTTTTACCAGAAATCACGCCGTAAATCCTGTTGTAGTTACTCTAGCTCAGTTTCGTTAAATGAATACATTGTGATGAGGTCACCTCATATATGGGCAGAGTGTCCGAGTTCCAGGCTTTGATGCGGGACTCATTCACATCCACGACAGTCACGGTGATCTCCGGACACATGTGGGCGATCACGCTACATGTTGGGCCTCCTACATACCCAGCACCAATGCAACAGATCCTCTTTATCTGAAACATCTGCAAATGCAGAGAAATGATGAAGACAGAAAAAACAGGAAGCACGAGAGAGTAGATAAACTGTTTACTACATTTTACTACACTTGGTTTTGAATATCTCTGAAGTATGGACTTACCAATACTGAGTTTTTGAAGCCGATACTGATATCAATATTTGGGGGGAAATGCAATAATGATATATTGGCTGACAATTTTTAAATGTGAGACAGATGCCATAAATGTGTTAGAGAATTGTGACTAAGGTGTGACTTGTAACTATGAAATAGTGTCACCTCTCACCTAGTTTGGCATATCTGAACTGCAATTTCTTACCACTTATCGGCTGACATATACTCTGCGTTATCAGCAATATGCTAATATCAGCTAATATATCGACCTGACCGATTTATCAGTCTAGCTCTATTGTGCACATACTGCCCTCCCTGCGCTGATAAACTGTCCGTTAAAACCTCTCACCCATCATTCCTTATATTTTACTATGCTAAAACGTGTCTCAAGTTTAACAATATAACTTCCTGACAAACGTTTACTTGTTCCAGCTTCTCAATTATGAGGATGTTCTGCTTGTGTCTTATGTGACAGCTGGCAAACAACTGGTAACAAACTTCAGGTATTTAAGACTGAAAACTGGCAGGTTAATTGATAATGAAAATAATCATTATTATTATTAATAATAATCATCTGTACACGTATTTCACTGTGCTAAAAGGTGTGTCAGCTCTAGAAATGTAACCTCCATGGGCTGATTTACTACGACAAGCAAAGCTCTCTCAGAAAGGTTAAGTTTGGTTTCTTTCCAACTCTTTGGTTATCGTTTCGGAATAATCTAAATCATCTTGCTTTTGATTCGCCCGGTTCCCCTGTTTACCCGTGCTGCAGTACCAGCCGCACCGTTATAGCCAGGGAGAAAATAAAGAGCCTTTCATTGCAACTCAGCCACGTCTAGCAGAGAAGAAAAATGACCTTTTATCCCCGATACCTTTCGGCTACTTCACGTTAGCAGTGCTACAAAGCAAGTGTCGCTGTTTATAGGGTAACATTACACATTAACAGGACAATAATTACGCTACTTTACGTCTTCTTTCTTGACGCTGAGTGACTGAACTAGACACAAGAAACAAATGAATGGACGTCTCTGTTGAACCTGCTAGCTAGCTAGCGACCGTTAGCTAACGTTACATTACCTCTGCCAACTCGACAATCAGTGAGTGAACTTCAGGAATGCGCAGATTACGGGAGCTCCTTTCTTAAATGTGTCTTGCGGAAGCCGTCGCTTCCGGAGCCAGTGGTCGGTCACAAACGCTAAATGTCTTTAACTCGGGTTAAAACAGTGCTCGACGGACAAACTCACACCATCAGGGCTTCTCTCGCAACTTTTCCTGCACTACCTTTTACCTAAACTGAGGGACTCCTGCCAAAGTACCTCCACCTCCTTCATGACACGAAACAGACTACGAGATACTTCCGGTGTGATATTTCCAGAATAAAAGCATCTAATTATTCCTGTTCTACCCTCATAAAAAAGTGATGGGGTGGAAAAAATAGTATAAACACTGGTGAGTATAACGCAATACATTTTAACAGTGGTGGAGGAAGTATCCCAATCATTTACTTATGTAAAAAATACAACATGCACTGTTTTCAGTAGTCAAACAGCATTGGCATAGATAGAACATTTCCCAGCTTTGTGGGGCTCGTTTATGGGATAATAGAGTAGGAGCAGACCTAACAGCAGGCCACAAACAAATGCCTTAACAGCACTCATTCATTAAGACAATTAGGTTTCACTGTGTCTAAGTTGTAAATCCAAAGTGCTTCTGTCTGGTAGACAGGAATTAGTTTATTGTGTCGTTGGCGTCACTAAGACTTCTTTGGATGATGGAGAAACAATGCAATAAATTTGAAAAACAAACAAACATATGCAGATGCAAAAATTGCCAGTATTTTAAATAAGAACAAATAAATCAACCAATTATACAAAATCAACATGTTTAACATAAAATAAGTGCTGACTGTTAAACAGATCAGTTTCTAGGATTGTTTTATGTTTTGGAACCTCTTGTAATCTACAGACAAAAACAAACTTTACATGGACATCAACATCAGTAGTTTAATTAGATTAGCCATTTATATCATTTTTTATTATTGTTGTTGTTTCACATTCTGATGTATAAAATGGTAATAACAGATATTATTGCAAGTAATCACATTAGCTTTCCTTTGTTACCATCACAACATTTTTCCAACTTTTTACAGATACTGCCACATTTCACCAAAAACATACAAACATAAACTTGCACTAGAGCTGCTGGCTAATAAAAACCTGACAAAAAATATAATGTAATAGCTGTTATCAACCATGTTTAAAACACACTTTAACATACAGTACAAAATGTATAACTTTAAATGTACATAATATAAACATACAACCCATAGACATCCTTGGGGTGGTACGTTACATTTAAAATGTTATTTTCCAAATGGAATAGTTTTATTAGGAGGGCTCCATGGTGGAGGTGGATCGTCTTGGAGTATCGCTTGAATTCGTCTTTCTTCTCTTTGTCTCTTCTGCTCTAGATCTTTCCGCACCTGTTGGAAAAAAAGGAAACTAATAAGAGATATTACCCTCCAAGAGTGGGTGAGACCATTAAAACAAATAAACAACACCTTTGATGCCACTAATCACTCGTAGCACAAGTAATTCTACTTACCAGCCAGTTTTCGTACATCTCTAAAGCTATTTTGTCTCTCTCTTCTTTCATGTATCGTTCCTCCTCTGCTTTATCTTTGAATTCTCTGCGCTCCACTGTGACTTTTTCATGAAGAACGTCTTTCTTCTTTTCACGCCTTCAGTATTTTCAGAAAGAAAAAGTAAACCGTTTTAGACGAGAGTTACTGTTGATGTTAAAGATACTGCTGATGAAACATGGATAAAACAGCCAGCTTTGGCTGCCATCTGGTGGTTGATCCTTTTCTCACCCAAAGACTTTTTTTTTGTGATGGGAAAGCACTTTTAGGTGGCGTGAAGCTATTTGAAATGCCCTACCTCTGTTTTGTGAAGGTTTTACTTACTTTCAGATCACAGTAAAATGTTTATAAGTATATTTTAAGTAAGACAATTTTATAAAAACATTTATTCTTGTATGCACTTCTGGTACAATCTAGCCACACACGAGACTGGATTCCCTCTGCTGTGTAGACATAACTAATAACCAATGTTTCGTTCCCTGTGGGTTTATTTCACTTCACCTTTAAGAGACACTCCTCTAGAGGTGCAACTTTCTATCACTAGAGGTCAGTGCACGAAGAGAGGTAATGTTTCATCACTCTTTAAATAAATAAGATAGATAAGTACATAATAAATGAAAAAGTCAATGATTTACACTCACCATTTGGAAAAGGCTGATTTGCTGTCTCTCGTTCTTACTTCTTCCTTTTCTTGTTTTGTTAACTGAAGTTTTCTTTCAGCTTCTCTCTGTTTCCGGTACTTTTCTTTGAGTAGGTGATCGTGCTCACATTTCCATTTTTCAAACACCTGTAATGTTTATAACATTAATGATTAACATTACATCTTCCTTCAGAGGTGCTTGATATATCTTTCAGAATAACGCACAATAAATCACCAATATATACCTGCTTAGCGGATTGCTTTTTCTCTTCTTTGTCTTCAATCTCTCTTTGCTCTTTCAAGATCATATCTTGTTTTTCTTTGGCTTTTGCTTTGAGATTCTCTGCTTTCTTTTCTTTCCAAGCTTCATATGATACAACAGCATCTTCCTTTTTAGCTTCTTCTTCCTGCTTGTTTTTTGAAAGATGACAAGCAGTGCGCATATATGTTAAAATAACCTAGTGCTTTATGTTGCAGTGTGGTCTCTTCTGTATTTCCAATTTACAAAATAAAAGATTATTTACTCTTTTCTTTCTTTCTTTCAGCATGTCCTCTTTCTTCTTTAGCTGCATGTTCTCTCTTGACTTTTCCTTTTTCTTTTGAAGCCATTCCTGTTAGGAGTTACATGTTAGTGGGCAGGGATTTTAGTTGACTGAGAATGCACAGTAGATACTCTACCTGACCTCTACCGACATAAATGATCAGTGGCAGAAAAAACTAACTGGGATTTCTGCCCCCCAAGGACTAGCAAAACAGCAAAACACTCCCTTGAAATGTATTATTTTGTGACATTAGGAAAGGTAGAACGTTTCAAGCCCAAACTAGACTGAGTCAACATGCATTTGAGGGATTAAGATGGAGCTCCTGCAGATAGTGCTTAGGAGAACCACACTCATTGCACATTGTTCTTCACCATAAAACACAAAACACAGAAAAAACAGTTGAGATTTTTAAAAGTAGCCATGTGGAATCTTATAGGTGCCCGTCCTCCACCGAGTGATTTACGTTCCACATGATGAAAAGACATCACTGACCTGGTAAATGGCAGCTCTGAGTGAATCTGCTGCTTGTGGCTGGGACTCTTGCAGAGAGACTTTACGATCCAGAACTTTGAGAGTTCCCAAATACTTTGATTCCACTTTCCTGGAGCACACACTCTGAGATCTCCGAGTGACCTTAGATTGAGAACTTGATGTCCTGATTTCAAGAAAATGTTGGCCAATTAAGTTGCTATTCTGTTCTATCCGTGAAGCTGTGAGTATCTATTGTTGCAGCTTGTTTACCTACCTGGTATCAAATGATTTTTCGTGAACATGAGAGAGCTGATCTGAGTGGTCTCCTGAGTCTTCCTGAAAGAAGTCAATAAACACATTTAATAAGACAAAAAAATACTCAAAGAGAGAGATATGAGGCAGAACCGATCTAACATGAGACTATATAAAAGGCACACCTGATAACGAACAACTTACATTAAACTCTTCAAACGACGTGGAGTACTTTCTCCCCCGATCTTTGCTGTCATCAGAAATAAAGCCATCTGAAACAATAAATGAAATATCACAGGATGAATTAGTTAAAAATACATATAAAATAAAATAAAGTTATGGTGCTCAACATGCCAGTTAATACCTCTGGATCCAGAATCCACTGTGGACTTGGTGAAGAGCTGCGATTTTTCACTCTTGCTTGAAGAGGATTTGCTGAGGCTATGCAAAACTGCATGATCTCCGTCTGTCCACTACGATGATGGAACAACATAATACACGTGTTCCAATTAGACAATGTTTATTTTTACAGAGCGACTTAAAATACAGATTAAGCAAGCAACAAGACACGTATGTGGACTGCAGCTCCTTACAGCGATGTTACTGGATGTGTCAGTGGAGAGGGGGATGGATGCAGAGGAGGTCTGGGGCCTGCTGAGATCCTGAGATTCAGCATCTTCAGCTATCTTCTCCGTAGCGTGAAGGCTCAATCCAAGAGTCCTTTGCCTCGGTTTAGGCCTGGGTGGCTCCCTCTCAGTGGCACTCTCTGAATAATGACAGTTTGTGAAAATGTCAATTTAAATTCTGCACTAATATTTAAGAGGCATAGCATAGATGAAACAGCGTAAACAGACCTGCTGAGGACACCTGTTTGAGGTCAGTTGCTGATAACTGTGGAGTGTGGGAGCTTTCTGCCAAACCAGAGTTGCTCTTCTCCTCTGGAGAAGTTTCCGTCACACTGTTGTCAGATGGTAAGGGTAGAGGCATGTCCAGTAGCGTATCATCTGACGATTGGTATGACAGAGATTTACTTAAGCTCTCTCGTGTGATTTGAGGATCGGCAGACTCCAGAGCACTGTTTTTAAGTTGTATGTCATCTTCACCGACATGTGTGGAGTGCTGTGAGGAAAAAGAGTTATTATAACTGTTGTGTCGACCGATGGAAGAGTCAGGCGGCTCATTTTCACGTGACCCAGATTCTGTTGCGTCTTCCGAGGGAAAGCTGATTCTTTGGGTTTTCAGAAATGAAACTCTCTTCGTCCTGCTGTTTACGCCTTCTTCGTCTGAAATCTCAAAGTCGTTGATTTTGGCTTTACTCTTCCCGGGCTTAAATGAACCGGCCCTCTTTTTTCTTGATTTGAGGAGTTCATTTAAAAAGTCTGTGAAATATAGAAAACGACAAGTTAGAACCAACCAGTGAACTGTAGCTGTAACAAGACAATCTGAACTCAAGGTCCACGTACAAGCTTTTTCTGGAGCTTTCAGCTTAGCATCTCTTACTAAGTGGATAGTTGCTGGCCAATTGAGTAAACTCCATCCACGGAGGAAGACTAAGAGATGTGGTGGGAAACTACGGGAAACGTTTGTAGAAAGTGATCTTAAGTTCATTTTTTTAGTCAAGATACAGTTTCCAACTTTGACACTCAAAATGCATCAAAGTTGAAGGTATGTGACTGCCAAGAACAAATGTTATTCAAACCCTGACATTTACTAGAAGGAGCACAGTAACTGTACCTGTTTAGTTCAGTTATATATTCCTATTAACATTGATGGGGAAGCATTGTGGGGACTAAATGTAATGTTCCACTGGCTGTAAAGAACATTTTAGACTCATTTTTTAAAAAGGAAGGATACGTGGAAGGATACGTGGCTACATAGCTTGGCAATAAACAAGCCTCATCATCAACTATCATTACAAACACAAGTGGCTGATATAGACCACACTGTGTAGAAAAAAGGCACAAAAGAGATGAGATCTTGAGGATCTCATGTACAAGCCAGTCTTATCTAGCTACCGTGATGCTCTGCCATCTTACCATCTTCATCTTCATTGAAGTCATCAGCGTAGAAATACTGGTCTGTTTTAGTTTTGCTTGCCCTGGCAGAGACAGCCGCCTGAAGTTCATCCTAAAACGACATAATTTCAGGTTGACATGACACATCGTAACTGTCTGCAGAGGGCGGTCGGTTTAACTCAATAACGTTTTTACCTGAAATGTTGTCCTTCTCGAAGTTTTCGGGCTTTTCTTGTAAGCCAGTGTTGTCGAGAACTCCTGATGTGTCATCGTGAAAACTATCAACGGTTTCCTCTGATAGCGTTCATCGACAATAGCATTAGCATGCTAGCTGTTGTTCGCTAAGTCCACTGTAACAAAAAGCTAGCGACTAAGCTTCCTATGCTACTATTATAGCTACATTAACATTGTGCAAAGTTTAATTGCCACATGATTGTTGTCTTGTTCTATACATACGACACAGCTACCCAGAAATGGCATTAACTATACCTAAAGGCACACCGACATGGCTACAGTGGGCTATCAGACTTGTTGATGGTAACCCAGGGAAACGCGGAGAACAGTTCCGTTTCACCACTGCGCATGCTCAGAAGACTACCCAAAACAAGTCGTGAAAATCAAATAATCATATTATGCAAAGACATACACTACCGTTCAAAAGTTTGGGGTCACATTGAAATGTCCTTATTTTTGAAGGAAAAGCACTGTACTTTTCAATGAAGATGACTTTAAACTAGTCTTAACTTTAAAGAAAT
>JAVQJL010050413.1:0-23508 GCA_036024295.1 Nannoperca obscura
AGGTCAGACTGCTCTTAGCTTACCAAAAACAAGTTGACTCCAGTTTCTAATCAACCCGAGGCTGTCTGCTACGACAGAGATGACATTGACAGAAATTATCTAAGTGCAAAGAGTAAACATGATCAGACATTCATGTTCAGTTATTAAAGCAAAGCATATTAAATCATAAGAAATGTAATAGAGAGAAATTTTGCCACCACAGGGAACACGTGTGAATTAAAGGGAAACTCCGGAATTTTTAAACCTGGGCCCCCTTTTTACTAAGTTTGGGGTCTAAATTAGTAATACTACGTTTTAGAATTGCTCCAGTAGATCACCTCCACCAGCATCCTCCCCCAGGTTGCAATGGCTGCAAGGTAATACTTTGGAGAAATTATGCCTGTGAAAAGTATGCACATACCAGTTTCCCTTGTAAAGGCCACAGAAGCACAGGGTTAAATTCACTGAGACTGTATTCAATGTGTGTATTATCATAAATTTGTCATTTAATTGTATTGTACTCTTTAATTGTGTACAAAGAAAATGAAAGACATTTCAATGCAAACCATGATGCCTAATCCTGAACTAGAGTGTAGAATTGACCTGGTTTTATTCATTCATGGTTTCTCCATTGTTTCATTTGAGTGACAAGTTAACACGTGACTTCAGATTTGTTGTTGCAACATTACTGTAAGGCAGCTGGATCTTTTAAAAGCTTTACCTTTTGTTCATAGACAGACAGACAGACAGACAGACAGATTGGTGTGTGTGTGTGTATCTGCCTATCTGTACAAATCAGTATGTTGTCCTGTACAACTCAGAGGATAAGTCTCCTCTCCTGGCTCAGAGTAGAGTCATTATATTAAGATATTGTGGTGGTGGTCATGAATGACTTCCTGTAGCGGTTCTTATGTGGCCTGAATGTGCTTTGCTGTCTGGCCAGTAGGTTGTGCAGGGGACATGAATCATTGTCCATTATGCTGCCCTGCAGGGGCTCCAGAGCAGTCCCCAGCACAGAACCAGACTTCCTAACCAGCCTGTTCAGCCTCTTACTGTCACTGGCCCTGATGCTGCTGTCCAACAGATGGCTGCAAAGAAAAGTGTGCTTGCAACAACAGACTGTTAAAAGATGTAACATCTTGCTGCACATGGACTTGAGCTTCCTCAAGAAGTAAAGTCTGGTCCATCCCTTCCTGTAGACAGCCTCAGTGTTGCACTTCCAGTCAAGTCTGTTGTCAAAATGGACAACCACCAGCTCCACCTTGGTGTCATTGCTGACTAGTTTCCAAGGCTATGTGTTGACAAAGAGAGGAGTGGTACCTTCCATGTACTTTACTGATGGGACAATGGGTCACACATTAGATCAGTGTTTGAACCCCATTTTTTCAAATAATGTTGCCACTATGGGACAAATCTAGGCTTGTTTTGAAAAACACAATAGATACCTTCAGTACACATACACAAGTGTTTTCACTTATGTTGTGTAATTATACCTCTTCTCAGATCTGTGGGCATGTACAAACTCTGCTTGATTGACAAGTCCCTCAGTGGTTTTAACAGACAGATAAAGCCAGTTTCTGTGTCTGAAAAAGGGCTTATTACTGAAAAATCCCAACTGCCCATTACTGTCTCAAAACTGTGCCAGTGAATCAGGCACATCTATCTAAAACAAATGCAGTCTAATACAAGACAAGCTGAACATCGTAACCTTCATGAAGGTCAGGTTTCTGAAACTGAATGTGTTTGTTTGAACAGACTAGTGTTTGTTGATCCTGGCATAAAGGCAGAAAGGGGAACTTAAATTTGAATTTCAACAGTTCCTCTCAGAGATGTTAATGTGCAAGAAGTTCAACACTGAAGCTGCCGGATGTCAGTGTTGTGTTCTAGGATCCTCAACTTGAAGTGCAGAATTTACTAATTAGCAGTGAAAATTTAGGCTAATGGAATTTCCACAAGTTCCACAAGTGCATATTCCGAACAGCAAATGCTTGGGAATCTGATATATGTTGCTGTCCTCCTATTTCACAGTGTATGTGGTCTACGGCCTGCTGGGTGCGTTCTGTGCACTGGGACTTCTCCTGTTTGGATTGGTTGCCTACGGCGGTCAGCTGAACTTCAAATTAGACAATGCCTACTCAGAACCAACTGTGTGTGCTGGGACCTGAAGAATCAACTGTTCATCTTCACCTTAAATTTTGCATTTAAAATACTTTGTGCACACAGTGAACGTGCCTCCGTTGTCCAGATGCTAATCAATTTGATCAGTTTGTTTGATTAGTTGGTTTCTGAGCTAATCACACTTACTACAAAGCAGATAAAGCATAGACCATTGATGATTAGTATATTAATCAGTCATTCAACAGAATATTAATCAGTAACAATTTTAATGATTTAATGATAAAGTCACTGATCATGTAACAAGACAGAGTCTACAGCCCATGCTAGTGGCTGAGTGAGGCTGTACTTAGGCACAGTGGTGCTTTGAGCTAAATGCTAATGTTAGCATGCAAACTTTTGTAAATTAGCACTTAACACAAAGTACAGCTGACACTGATGGGAATGTCACTAATTTTGCAGGTATTTGGTCATAAACCAAAGTATTGGATACATTGAAATTCTGATGTGATGATGGTGCTAGAGGTAAAGTCAGAGGATCACCAAAGTAAGATAATGAATCCTCTGAGAACCATGGATGTCTGTACAAAATTTTATCGTAATCCTAATAGTTTAGATATTTCAGTCTGGACCAAAGTTATGGACCGGCCAACGACATACCGACATTCCCATCTCTAGAGACATGCCACTGTTGCACTGAGTGACCTTTATTACCACGAACACACACACACACACACACACTGTAGTTGATTTTGAATCAATCCCACATACACCTGCTGCTGTGAACAATAACTAGATAGTGGTGGAAAGTAGTCCCCAAATGTGCTTTTTCCTTTGCTAAAAACTACAGTGGCCACCAGCTGTTTAAGGAAAGCACTGGGCCTTTCTCTATCTATCTATCTATCTAGATAGATAGACATTTTCACAGACAGACAGACAAATAATTCTGGTCTTTAGGTGGGATTTGTTGAAAACAAGAACATTGTTTTATATGGAAACACCTTACTCCCTTTACTGTTTGTTTTCATTGGCTCACAAAGTATTCAGGTACAGTTTGATGTCAAACAGAATAAATGTTTCAAAATTTAGTTTGAGTATTAAATGACTGTATGCAGTTACAGTATGTGTGTTATTAGTGGGAAGTAGTATCTTTGCTTCTTTAAACAGTGCTGTGCATTGTGTTATCCTCTGGCAAATGAGCAAAATTATGCTGTGATTCTTTTTGTTGTTTGGAAATGTATTATCAGTGTTCTTGGTACCCATATGTCATCTTCTCTTATTAAAGTCTACTTTGGATCAACCTGTTTAAAGTCAACATTTCTTTCATTAGCTGATGTTGAAGAGCTCTCCTATGCCTTGTTTTTGCTAATTGCAGCATGACAATCAAAACCTCCTTTCCTTTCCTATTGTTCTGTCTTTTGATTGTCTGCAGATCATTTATTTGTGCTGCTGTCATGACAATATAACATACAAGTTGGTAGAATTATTTATTAATTTAGATTTAAAATAATAAATAACAATTTTTAACTTTTAATGTCGTTATACGTGATTTCTCAAAGAACCAGGTGTTCAGGGTTGTGCGGCAGTGTGGGAGTGTCTGATACTAACCAGCAACCCCAGTTAGAAGACACAAGCCAAGCCACTGCACGGAGATGAACAGCTGATGTACATCGATTGCTGGTTAGTACCCACCGCCGCAGCCTGAATGCAGTACCCCAGTTCAAATGAAGGGGGAAATCTGCGTGTTTTCGCCGCAGTGCCCGATTCTATGTGAATTTGGCCTTAGAGATAGAGAGATGGATAGATAAAGAGAGAGAGAGACCTTATTGATCCCAAGGGGAAATTACGCATCCAGTAGCTTAGCATGCAAGTTTATTTATATAACAATTCATACATAGTAGCAATTCAATGTGCTTTACACACATAAAAAAGCTGAAAAATACCAAATGCTTAAAATTCACTTAAAAGAAGGTAATAAAAAACTAAATGATATAATTAAAAGGTTAAAAGTACAATAGAATAAAAACATGGTGAGCTAGAGGTGTGAGTTTTTAGTTCTCAATCCTAGGCACATGAAAAGAGACACGTTTGTATTCTGGATTAAAACATTGCTACATCTGGGGCACATCTAATTAATATTCAATCATATTTTGATAGTTTGTTCCATTTACATGCAGCATAACTAAATGCAGATTCGCCCTGTTTGGATTGGATTGACCTGAGTCCTAAGGCAACACATACAAAAACAAACAAGAATATAAGAATAACAACACAAAACACAACTGAAGTGAAGTCTAACTGCCACAACTGCTACAGAGAGCTGTCACTATGATAGAGTATGTTCTAAACGGAGTAGAAACAAATGTAGGTGATTAACGGTGCAGGCAGTGATTCAAAACTCAAAGCAGTGAAGGGATAATGTTACTGCGCATAATATAAACAAAATAAACAGATACTATGCAGATAACATTCAGATCTGTCCTTGTTATTTCAGAAGAACACTGAATAAAATAAATGAAGTTGTTATCTCGAGATCATGGCATTCAAAAAATATTTGCAAGGGAGGCCATTCTAAGCTTCCGTAATTATCACAGTAGCCTAAGGTCAGTCAAAGCACTTGTTGATTTAACATGTTATCAGCTTCATATAGTGAGAGAATATTGTTTTACTTCCTCCACAACGTTACCTGCAGATCACGTGTCTCCACACGTGTGGCTTGACAGGTGGGAACCTCCAGATAGTACATGCTTGTTGAGGCAGTGCACCACTCATCCTCCCACCACTACACTCGTTTAAACATGTCAGGCTCGTTCGAGATGAGCCAGGCCTGCGCAGAATTGACGACTGGCGATCGCCGCCCAATGCATGCCTGTTAGATTTGTGTCCGACTTTACCTCGACTTGCTCTGACGTCATGCACACGTGAGCAACAATAACCTCGCGAGATCAAACTGGCCGCAGTTTTTAGAGCCAGGTGCTGCAGGTGTTCTCCACTGACTGTAAGACCCAGGGCATGATGGGAAACGCCTGGCTGTCGCCGGATCAAACACCTGATTGGCTCTTAATTATGACCACAAACATCGCGTTATGCATTAAAGATTGATTTTCTGTGTAACAGTAATATAACGCTAGATTGTTGCTGTATGTTGTGCAGTTTCATCTGTTAACTAACACATATTGTGGTTGATCTGAATGATAATACAGTCTATTTCAGACAGTGATCTGCAAACTACAGGTAGCTCTAACAGGATGTAAATATTCACTTCCTGTATATTCGTTGAAAGCTGCTGAAAACAGCGCCCCCTGCTGTTGCCGTCGGATCTCGTCCACTTTCCAACGAGCCTGTGAACAGTTAGCGCTCGGTCCTGATAGGCTGCTGGAAGCCTCCGACGTTTCTCTGTGAGGAAGGAGTTTCGCTTCTACGGACTTCCCCTACCAGGAAATACACCGTTTATAAAGGTAACAGACCCTCACACACACACAGACACACATACACACTGCTCATCTGGACTACATTATAAACTGACAGAAGAGCCTTTCGGGCAACATGTCAGCTACTATCTGTGCCTTCATCCTGACGTTTTCAACACTATGCGGACCCAGAGGTAATGTATCATTTCTCTTTGTAGGCTGTTTGTCTTTGTTAGTCATTGAAGTGACAGAGTAATACAATTAGGTTGGTAAGTTTAGGAGGAACTGGCGCTCCCGTGGTACTTAGTTAGTTTAGAAGTATGTAGGCCTGCAGCATGAGTAGTTTATTGAAGGATATGTTGTCATTAGAAGTTCTTTAGACTGAATTCACACTGACTGAATTGAAACACTGAACGTGTTTTTGTGGCTTGTAACACGGTGGACATATAGCTTTAGAAATAGATAATCAGCTGGTAAAAGATGCAACATCTAGATCACATGTTTGAAGTTTTCTAATTTTTTTTATTTTTATTAAAGTGATATACTGAAGATTAAACGGGTTAACTTTGACAGTCAGGACAATGATGATCATAAAGGCAACAGCACCTGTAGTTGATATTAATATGGGTTTATTTTGAATAGAAAACCTTCCAGTACACTACCTTCCAGTAGTGCTTAGATCATTGCTTTTTTTGAATAACCAAAAATGTCTACTGTCATTTACTGAATGTATATATTAATATATAATATATTATATTATAATAATATTAACTGTCATTTCTGGATTTGGACTGTGCAGTGGTATCAGGAGACCTCGGCAGACCCACAAATGCCAGCTTGACGTCCTACAACATGAATCTGGTGCTGAGATGGGATTCACCTGAAGGGGCAGCCAGCGGCTTGGTCTACTCAACGGAGTACAAGTGAGTCAACATTACTCTCAGCACCAATAAACCCTTGCTGCTTTTGCAAACATTTGCCAGTCCTGCTTTGCCAGTCTATGTTCTTCCTGCACAGCCATCACAGCCTGCTGATGTTAAAAATGCAGCTGATTTCTATAGCTACAACTATGGATTGTTTTTATTATCAATTATTTGTCTTATATGATAGTAAAGACAAATTGATGGATCAAAGAAAAAGATAATTAAGATAAAGATAATTACCCATGGAAAAACTAGAACCAGAAACTTTTGGACATTTTAGCTTTAAAAAAATTACTTAAAATAAAAATCTACTGTCAAGCTTTACCCATTTCCAGTTCTTATTAAACCCCTGATTCTGGAGAAATATCAGGGATTTATTAAAGGTCCAAAATGTATTTGTCTTCTTTTACTATTAAGACTTTGTAGAGCTGTATATAGCAGCAAGTAACTGTGAAAATATGTTTACACACACTTAGCAAACAGTATGAAGTTACGCAACTAAAAGCAAAATTCATTACTTGGAAATTCCACTCTGATGAAAACACAGTAGCTACGGGCTGGTTACATTTTTACATATGAATAAACTATTTCTGCTCAATCACTCACGTTGTTCCGGTTCTCTGAAGTGATGTGATCAGAACACTTACAAGTGAAACAGCTGCCATGCTGAATTGTTGCTTTGTGTTCTGGATGTCAGCAAATGAATGTTAATGACTGGATAAGTGTGAGAGACATTCCTCTTAACAACAACCAAATGAGTGTTTAAAAAAAGTACCTTCTGTTCTGGGAAGGATGACTGATACGCCCAGTACTGTGACTGACTCATGTTAATGAGCAAACACATTGTTGGGTCCTCACACACATTATGCTGTTGACAAAATCTGAGAACCATGTGCTCAGTGTTCTTCATTTACTTTTCCACACGTGTTACTGTTAAGTTATGACTTGTGCAGTGCAAGCAGGGGTAACATCAGTGAGTCAGCCATACTTGAGATAACCAATCTGTAATACCTTATTACAGATTTTTTACAGGACTTATTTGTCAGGTGGACAGAAATGACCGCACATTTCCAGCAGCAGCAGCTCTAAGAGCCCAGCACCAAACTAGCTGGTGAACATGCTGAATGTTGCTCTGTGTTTGCTGGATGTTTAGATATGCAAGTGTTTGCTGACATGTGTTCAATTAAACAGTGGTAATAATGTGTTTTCAGCCCAATGCAGCTTTAAAAAAATACAAGAAAATATTTTGAGGAGAATTTGTGAGCTGCATATACATCTTCTTAGAAACGTGTCAATTTACACACAGAAACACACTCACAGACCTCAGTCGAACCTCCAGGGGGTTTTCACTGCTGTCCTTTTGTATGTTGTCATCACAAACTCACCTGAAACTGAAATCACCAATCTGTAATACCAGTACTGTGTTTTCTCCATAGGACGTCAGTCACACCCTACAGAGTGGGCTGTGTGAATATCTCGCACCTTGAATGTGACTTCACCCATCTCAACATCTCCATCACTGAGTACGGAAAGTATACAGGCAGAGTGCGGGCGCAGTTGGGGGCAGAGAGCTCCGCCTGGGTGGAAAGTAACCCGATTACCTTGGACAAAGATAGTGAGTGGAAATTCTCTGTGTTTCAGGCCTTTTCACTGTAAAACACTGCATGTGTGTTTTTACAAAATAAAAAAGTGACGTTGATCCACAAATACAGGCGATCTTCTCTCAAAAACATACCTTGTAATAAATTATTTAAATATTTTACACTTAAATGATTCCTTAATTATTCAATTACTCAATCACCAGAAATGGATTCTGATGTACTCTGGTAAATTGTCATGAGTTTTTGTTATAATTATAGACTAGATAAATGATTGTTCAAACTAAACTAATTAGTATTTTATATGATCTATGGGGCAATTGACCTACATCCATCAGGTAAACACAAACACCATTCAAATAAATGTTTATGTCTGCCAGATGTTTTTGCTATAGCGTTAGCCATAGCAACTTTTTAAGATGATAATATGTTGAATGCGTGCGTGATGTTCAGCTTGTTGTAATGTTCTGCCCTAAGTGGTTGTTTAATTAACCTGACTAATGCTGCTTGAATTAAGTGATGATGAAAACACATTGTTAGATGAAGTTATTTCGACAAAAAAACGTACTGTCTTTATATCACACACTGTTGAACACACACACTGTCCATCATGCTACATGAAAGTCTGGGATGTACTAAAGTACCCGCTAAGGCATGGAGTTTACATCATCATAATGTAAATCCAGCTTGGTATCCAAAACATACTGCTGCTGCTGTGGGTTTATCCACCTGGGGTTTCTGGTTTACTGGCTTTAACGAGCTCACTATGCCTATTATTTCTATAGTATGGAGCTTTCATCTTTTTTTTTTGTCATTGCTAGACACACCCAAAGAACGTGAGTAAAACAAACCAAACGAAGGCAGATGTAGAGTTAGATAAACGTTTAATCTCAAATCTGTTAAATTTCACTAAATCGTTGTCAAATTAAGTCAAACACCTTTTTGTCCTTACTGAAGACATGCCGGAGGTGTTGTTTCAGTACTACAACCATTTGCTTTAGCCAGAAGGCTTTAGCTTTGCTAGCTCTGAATGAACGTTTCCCACTCTTCCCTCTCTTCCTTAGCCATCATCGGTCCACCCAATGTCTCTCTCCTCTCCAATGAGGCTACTATTGAAGTCAGCATTAAAGATCCAGTGTTCAAGACCTCAGCATTCAGGAATGTTTACAACTCTGCCACCTACAACATCACCTACTGGAAGGACAACCAGAAGGAAAAGGTACGATGCATTGGTTTGAGTGCTGTTGATGAGTGAAGCTGTTCCTGTGGGGCATACTGGGACGAGTATTATCTGAGAAGTATATCTTATTAACCATTAGGATTGGGACAAAAACATCTGTACACATAAAGAATGTTATGTCATGTGAGGACAATAAAAAAGGCAAAGTTATTAATATTTTCCTCCAAACAATTAAAATGTGAATAGATGATAATTCTTAAAAAGATTTAGCTACTGGCAACTGAAAGGACTCCTATTCTCCTATCCTTGTAGCAGAGAAATCATTGATTACCTTCCCAGTTCAGTATGATAGAATGCTAGCATTTGCTAGTTAATGCTAATCACAAAGTACAATGAAAGCTGATGGATGAATTGAAATCTGTACCTGCTGCTGGCACTAGAAACAATGGAGAATCACCAATGTTATTGGAGCTAATCCTCTTTGCACTGAAGCACTGTGCCAAATTTCACAGCAATACATTCGGTCTTTGTCGAGATACTTTAGTTTGGACCAAAGTGGTGGATGCAACTGTGACAACCTTTTAATATTTGAGAAGTTGGCACGTTTATATTGGGAAAACTATAGCAATCAGTACTGAAACTCAGGTAAAGCATTAGTGCTGGTATACAAAATTAAAGAGAAAGTGTTTGAAATGCATTATCTGTGCAGACTGACTGCATATTCTATTCCCCTTAAGCTCCTATGTGTGCTGTACGTGAGCCATCAAAAGGTTAATTATTTGATGTATTTTTAATGTATTGTGTCTGTCTTAAATTCAAAAAGGTGCTTTAAAGCCCACCGATCATCTGTTTCGAGGTGGAGGATAAGATTGCAGCATGACTAGGTGTGTGTGTAGTGTCCTGTAGCTGCTGCAAGCCATGATTAAACCAGACCACGCACATGACCACTTCTCTGTTGTTTCCTACAGGTCAGAAGCATGAGCAACATACAGCAAAACCGTGTGGTTCTGAATGACCTGGACCTCTGGACCAAGTACTGCATCGAAGTTCAAATCAACACAGACACGAACCACAACCCCAGCAACCCCAGCAGAACTGTTTGTGAGCGCACCACCACAGGTTAGGGTTTTTTGCTAGCAACAAAGGCAGAAATTGTATTTATTAGTAAAAGTACAGTTAATCCACCTTGATCTGCAAGTCGTGGTAGCAAGCAAGACAACAGCCTGTAAATCACTGTATTCAACTGTAATCAACTATTTTCCTATAATTACAATTTGACCTTAATGGTTCCCGGACTGTCAAGACTTTGGTGATCCCCTGACTTTTTGGTTCTGTCTTGACAACTATTGGATGGATTGTCATTAAATTTGGTACAGACATTTCATGTCCCCCTCAGGATAAATTGTAATAACTTTGTGACCGTCCGTTCCTCTCGAGCCATCATCAGGTCAAATTTTGAATTGGCCCAGGACTTTGTCCTATGATCAACATTATTCCTGCTGAACAACAGTGCGTGCCTGTAAGAGAGGACTGCGTTTGTGCTGACAGCAGTCCCAGCAGGTGTAGCATCAGTGTCGGTTGTCATCAAGCTAACATTTGCTCTGACTGTTCATAGTGGATTGGTTTCGATTTTTTGGTGAATGTAAAGTTTGCTACTAAGCTTTCTTGTATTCTTTTTGACCTAACTGTGTGCTGACTCAAACAGAATAGAGAATAATAATAATAATGGTGATTTTGCACAGACTAAGTTGAAATACAAAGTTAAAGTGAGTAAGGTTTATCATATTGTGCCACCACTTGCACAACAGAGCTATAAACTACATTGTACTACATAGTTACCGCTTTATTAGGCACACCTGCACCATCAAATACAAAAGCTGGGCAATAAATCCTGTCTTTGCTGAGCTTAGTCATTGTTGACTCTTTGTAATTTGATGGTACTTTTTGAGGCCATAATAAGTGCTGATGCTGAACTGGACTGCATTAAGAGGTGTTTCTAATATTTTGTCCTTGCCATCTCTGTCAATAAGGGCTGTGTTTGAAACATCTCTGCAGGAAATGTTGAGTTTCATTGACATTGGCAAAGTACGCAATTATGCTAATCTGTGTGCAAGTGGGGGGTGGTCTTAACATTCACTAGGGGGAACGTGTGTTGGTGGAACTGTGTTTTGAGAACCACACTGATATGATGCTTCTGCTGCTCTTGGTATGATTGTTTTGCAGAAAAAGGGGCTCCGTGGGTGGCAGCCGTGGTCACATTTGTCGTCATGGCAATGGCAGTGGCTCTGGTGGTAGTTTCAGTAGTGTATCGGAAAAGAATATCCCACTTTTTCTGTCCAAAGGATGCACTGGTTCAGCACTTTAAAGAGGTATGTATGATTATTTGCCTGTATGGACAAGGTCGTTTGTAATGAAATTGACATACTGATGTCAACTGTATGCGTATGTGTATTAATGCAGTAGGAGTCCTGAGTGTTTCACCGTATTTTGGATGCTTTAGCCAGGTATTAATGAGCTCATTTGACACAAACCTGAATCTGTTTGCCTCCTTCATGCATGTCAGTTCCTGCTGGCGCCCCCCAACTCACCCATGTACCTAGCAATGCAGAACTCCCACCCACCTGAGGAGATCTACCACCTGGTCAGCATCATCACAGACTCCCCTCCTGTGGGGGAGGGAAGCCATCTCGAGGCAGCAGGGACTAGCTGCAGCAAACAGCCTGACGTCACAGTGGGGACGAGATAGTGGGAAGACCAAGAGGCTGAAAAGCACAGAAGCAACGAAGAAGAGCCGATCTGCAGGCTGCAGTCAGTTGGGACTGTTAGAGATTATCAGCAAGGGCGACTGTAAAGACACTGAGAAACCGTGAAAGTGCCTTACTCAGTTTTAATGAAACAAATTCAGCAGAAGTCCCATAATACTTATTGGAGCGCGTGTTACTGTGAAGTGATTAGTGGGCAGAGCCACAGAGATGTGTAGGTACAGGACTGATACTTCATCTAAGTGAAGTTATTTTTGTGCTGTACAGTCCTAATGTTGCTGTTAGTATTACCACATACTATACTTCAGTGAAGGAGCATGGAACGCCCCGCTGGAGCTGACCACACTAAAATATGCTGCCATTGGAAAATACATCATCAGCGATTAAATGGGCATATTTTGTGAAACATACATAGTCTTATTTGTGGCAATATGGAGGTTTTCTAATGAACAGAAATTCCGAAGTCAGCTGTGACAGTTCGGAGAAGCTAGAGATGGAAGTGTGAATTAGTCATGTGCTAGAAGAGGAAACAAGGCACAACACAATGTCCAGCTCAAAGGTGAACTCATTAATCTTAACCTCAGCTGAACTTAAATAAAGTCATTATTTTAAATGTGCCATGAGTTGGTGTGCTTCTGTTGGTTTTATTCTGACATCATGTACACACACATATACTGTATATGCATGTACCATACCTACCATAAACTGTATGAAACAATACATGCCTCTAATACTGAATAAAATATGCAAAACTCATGTCATGTACATGGTTGCTAATGATAAACGTTTGAATGAAGTCCAATTGTAATAGTGAAAATGGAAAAAGCAAACTAATAAAAGTAATTTCAAACACTGGGTAGTAATTATCTATAGGCTGATGAGCTATAATTCTCAAGGTATATTTATTAGTTATTCGCTATGCACACACAAATATCCAAAATCAGAATAGAATGAAAATATGATATAGAATTAATTATAATCTGTGACATATTGATAAGAATATTGTCAACTGGAAAATGTGACAGCCATGAAAAATGAAAGAAACTCGCTGCAGCTGCTCTCTCCCAATGTATGAAATAGTTTGGTGTCTCCACAATCTGCCTTTGTAACCTGGCCCTATAGAGTGAGTAGAGTTGATACCTCTCTCTCTCTCTCTCTCTCTCTCTCTCTCTCTCTCTCTCTCTCTCTAACACTCTGCTTCAAGCTGCAGATATAAGAACAGAAGAATTATTATTGTTTTTTCAAAATCAAAGTTTTGCTCTTGATTATAGGTTAAAGACAAAAAAAGACTACCTCTGTCTGTGCTAGATGCCACTGTGGTCTTGTGTTAAAACAATGGCGCAACAGTTTGAATATTACTTTGAATATATTACTCAATAATGAATGGCTCCTCTGACCATGTCTTCCTCCTTTTGTATTGTCAGGATGTCACATTGTTCCACCTTACAATGAGAATTTAACAATATGGGAATCAAAAAGAGAACCTTGTAACAGTTGTTGGGTTGTCTGCTTATGTGAGCTCCTCTCATGCATCCTGATGAAGTGGATTAGCTGAGCTTTTGAGTGTTAAACTGTTATCACTTTATGACTAAGGCAATGATTTAACCATTATCTAAGGTATTGACTTTGATGTGATGTTGCAGTGTTATCTTCTCTTGCTTTAAGAACTGGGTACTGCTTAAAGAAATAATATGCTGTACACCAGCTTTTTAGAAAAATTTGTGAAAGATTTCTATGATGCATTGGTAACATTTTGCTTTTTTTAAACTGTATCTTCGATTGTTGCTTATTTAGTCACAAATAATCCATGTTAAAGACAAATACTTGAAACCAAGTCTTCAGGTCCTTGAATGTTGGAAGACCAGGGACTTCAATCAGCACTTTTAAGCTTAAAGTCTGGAAAGTCGTCATGCTGGCAGGTTATTGTTTATGAAATCTTCCAAATGCTACTCAGGTAACATTATAGGGATCTGGGTTCCTGCTCATATAAAGGGGGAGGGAATTGGTAGACATATTGGACAAACAATAATTTAAAGGACAGTTAACTGACATACAGTACAGTTAAGTAAAGCCGAGGTTAAAACCCCAGTAAAGGTTTTTATGCACAACACCTTGCAGGAACTCTGGGACTTTCACATCACAGGAAGACATCTTTAAAATATGTAGGCATTAGTGGAATGCGAAGGAGGAGATGCTCATTACCCGTCTGAGAATAGGACAGAAAACTGTCAAACATGTACTGATAGATTGCAACAGGAATGATTAACAAAAGGAATGAATATCAGTTCTAAATGGAAAACACACCATTACTCTGGGGAACCTGCTAGGAAAGACATCATGGAAAGTACGCCATTCTTAAGTGTAACAGGAATAATAGATCATTTTATGTTGTTTTTTATTCCTTGCCAGTCTGCTGCTCTACCTTCCAGCCCAGTGGGTGGCGCTAATGTGCATATAAGCTGGTGACCGACCGCCATTAAAAGTCAAAGAAAAAGAAGAAGCCGAAGGGTTCGTCCGCCGCGATCCTGGAGCTCCTGAAACCCGACGACGAGCGCCTGAGAATCAACAGCCACCATGTCTGCTGCCCTGTATGTGTGCCTTCTCTGCGGCTGCCTCCAAGCCCGCGCTGGTAAGCTTCTCGCGGGCCTCGTCACCTTGTCTTTCAGACGGCTGTGTAACGTTAGCAGTGTTGCGCATTGACTTGGTCGTGGTAGCTACATGTGGATTTCTCTAAAGAACTGGAACTACGCCTAGCTAAGCAAAGGGCCTCACGTTCACTGTAGGCGTCTGTACCAGAGTAACCGTCCTGTGCATTAAAATGTCTCCGGCATGTGTACGTTGGGGGCGTATTAGCTATTAGTGATTATGTCTTTATGTCTGGGCGCTGTTAGTTATAGTAATAGCTGTGTAAATGCTGACTAACCACAGCTGCATTTGTCTCGCACCTGATGAGATAACTTTATATTTTGACAGCAGAATGCCAAAATGTATGAACATTTACTCAAACCACACTAACGAGGCAACACAGTCACAATTAGTGGTTAGGTGTGCTAACATATAGAGCATAGAGAGCGAGAATACAGGCTCTTTATCGACCGTCATACTCAAAGAAAGCGAAAGTACTTTGCGCTGTTAAATCATCTAATTATGTTTTAAAATGCAGACAAAGGTTTAAAATGTAATCGTTTAGGAAATACGAGGGCTAAATGCAAGTTCTCTTAAACAATGCAGTTTCAAAAGATATTTTGTGTAGAAGTTTTGTGTGCGGTTGGAATGCACAGGATGTAGATGAAAGTGATCTGCGGTTTAAAAGGTACTCAAGTACTCAGAAATGACAGTAATCCTAAACATCGTACTAGCATGATTGTATAACTGAATGTATTTTGACTTTGTGAATCTGTTGTTTGTCCTTTTCTGAACACTTTACAACCTAAAATCAGCTGTGAAGTGTACCCAGAGTAGCTCCGGAAATACCCATAAAGCACCATGTTTATCACAATTTGACACCAGTTATTTGTTCATCTCAGAAACAAACATCTGGATATGTCCGGATATGGGTTGACATGTGAAAATAGAACGGGGGTACCTGGCATAGCATGTAATCTGCTGCAGCAGAATAACACAACCCCTGTCATTCATACCACGTGCCTACTCCAAGCTAAACTGGTGGCATTTTCTTAACCAGCTGGTTGCAGCTAACCAGCCACCACCTGACAGACCTGTACAAACAACAAACCCAGCGCTGGTGAATGTTTGTCTCCAGTAGTCACTGTGGGCAGCTAATAATAGTTTCTGCCTAGCCTGTCAGTTGGTTCCTCATTCTTACAAATAAACACATTACAAACAGCATTTCCCACCAGCTGTGCTGCAAGCCAGTGGAAGTCATGATAAGAAAATACATTTAAGTTGAAATAAATGAGTCTTAAATGTTCAGTCTACATGAGGGAAATGGTTTGGCAAAGAGCTACTCTGCCTTTCTTTAGTTCACAAGAAACTGTGAACTGAAATATATAAAAGGCTTGTTTTGGAGCTTGTTCCATTTCCTCAATTCAGAGTCCCATGATACAGACAGTTGTGACTCACTGATTCCTTTTTTAAGGCATTGAGTTTCAGTCTTACTGTCGTTGGAGTAGGAATGCAGGAGGAGTGGTATGAACGGTGCTTGTGTGTTGTGAAGAGGGGCGGGAGTTTGCTAAAGCGAGCCGTTCTTACCTTTGTAAAAATATCTCTTCCAGGACGTACCTGACACCTGATGAATTTAGAATTGACATCTGACAGAAGAATATTCAGCTTTTATGGTTATTTTAAGACACATTATGGTTACAGTATGTACCTATGTGTTTTTAGGTTTTTTGTGCATTCACATTATGCTTTATTGGGATTATTTCATTTTCCCTATTACAAGAGAAAAGGCTTCAAGGGAGAGAAGTCTCTTCTCCTTGGATTTATAGCATCTTAGGGAAACCTTCACAACAGAATCGTCTTTTAATTGGGTGGTGTTTTATTCAAACTAATATGGTAAAGATTTATATGAGATGAAACAGTTTTTACTGCTATACTCCGTTAAGATTACCAGATGATGTAAATGCCATGAAAAAAAAGCTGTTAAAGTCGGATGCAGCTACTTTACACTCATCACCTGATTTATCTTCTGCAGTCATTGCTTCCTTTTCATTTTCAGTTTGGCCCAGGTTTATGTTTCACTGTCATTAAAGCCTCCAGTGTATTTGGCATTTGTATGATATTTCATATATTTGTGAGTAATTTCTTGACAATGCTGGTGATCTACATTGCCAAATATTATTTGACAAATAATGTAATGTTGTGGTTAAGTTTAAAATGTTTTACCGTTTGCTAAAATGGAACCCAATAGAACCAAGCCCTGTGAAAACCTAGAGGAAACCCTGTTGTTGGATTGCTTGAGTTGCATCAGTACAGATTATGTTTGTCTTTCTCTGCACACAGGTGTGTAGCCTCTCAAGAGCCACACTTATTCACAGTGATTTTCTTTCTCTTTGTTCCTCTTTCTTGAGGTCACATACAGCTAGTTGACTTTCCAGCATGGTTCTTCATCAAATATATTACACAAAGACAAAATTCCCCTCTATTCTCTTCTCCTCTTGGTTTTCTTTGTCACATTAATAATATGAATGTCATTGTTAATGTATTCCTTTATCTGTTTCTTTTGGGTCTTGAGTTAATTCACTGGATTCTGAGTATCATCAGTGTCATTAAAAAAAGGTTTCCTAATGGGTCTCTAAAAACCCCCACATAACCACGATGAATACGTAGCTTGTGTTTACAAAGAAGCAGTTCAATCTGTACTGCTTTAAAAGGGCAGAAAATGTCTCCTTTATTGCATAATAAAGGTGAACTTCTCACCATAGTACATGGGTGTAACCATGCATTCTGTAGGTGGTCGTGTGTCCCCCAATACTGAGCAACTACCAATCTGTTCCCCCAATATACATTAGGAAATATGTTACTAGCTACCAAAACAGATGCTACAGTTACTACACTAACAGTAGTAATGTTAGTGTTACTACTGTTCTTTATACATTACGTGTATATATACATACGTAATATATAACTAGCTAAACAGCAGGATTACATTAAAGCAAATAACACTAGTAGTACAAGCAGCATGTTCAGTGTATCAAATTGAAATGATCATCAAGGTCAACAGTCATTGTTCTTTATGTATAGTAATGACACGTGGTCACCGCAGGCAGCACAGAGACACATGCTGGAAGCAGGCAGGGACATGCTCTGCAGATACACATGATCACGTGAACTATAAAGCAGTTTAGTAGAACAGACAGTAAGTGTAAGGTTAGTAAGCTTAGTAAGACACTACAGGTGAATGATGGAGGTTACATGGAGAGCAACACTCCCATCTTAATCAGATTAAGACACGGGTGCACAAGTTTGAAGAAGCTAGTTTGAGCTGGTAAAACAGTGAACAGTAAGAAAGTGACCCGAACTAAATGAAGTGTCTCAGAGAAACCAGACTGTTCCTTTAAATGTTCAAATGATTAATGTAGTCCTCAAATCGGGGTTTTACATGTAGAAATATCATAGAATTGTGGGAAATGCACTTTTGAAAAATGGACCCCATGTCTTTACCATGATTACACCCTCGCCATCTAACGCTTGTTAATCAATGTTACTGTAACTCCTCCTGTGGGCACTGCTGTATGAACAGATAATGTTCAGTTTACTGTTGATAAATGCTAAATAGGGCCACTTAAAGTAAAGTGTTAATGCCACTGTCATATTTCACAAACACCTGTAGTTTTTTTTTCATATGGTACATTCTCACTTCCACTGTGGTCTGGTTTGTCACAACAGTTCCTGTTGTGATCTCAGACCTTTCCGCCAAATTTTCACACTTGCGTGTTGTACACCTGTTAAAGGATATGTCTGGTAATATTCTACATTTTTCTTATTGTCAGCCTCGCCCATGTGCAGAGCCAAACCAACAATCTGTGTATCTACTAACAAGTAATGTGTGTGTATCTTCTTCCTCTGTGCCGTAGCGCTCCATTGTTGTCCAAAAACTATTAAAAACACATCACATCAATGAGCCACATGTTTTGTCATTACCATTAACACACACACCGTAAATGACTCAACCCATGTACCCATGTACTAGAACACAAAATGTGGATTAATTCACTGCTGGAAATAGTCCCCACTACATGCACGTTTTACTCCTGTTTGAGTAACGTTTGCTAAAGACTACAGTGGCTAGCTGTTTTAGGAAATGATTGAGCCTCTTTTAAAAACGTTGTGAGTCTACCTTGAAGATTTAGTCTAAAGAAATAAGAGCTGAGAGCTCAGAAAGTATTGGGAGACAGACAAGTGTCTGTTTAATGTAATAAAACCCATGTAATTAATTAAATAAGTTACACTTGTAGGTCCACATTGTTATATTAACGTAGAGCTAAAACAATTCACTGAGTAAGCAATTCATTGGGGATTTTTTTAAGTACAATTGCTGCTGACAATTGCTTATTTTTTGGTCATATACAATAATACATTTGGGTTTGAGAATTGGTAACTGCAGCTCTAATTAATTAGATAAATTATTGAAATATTATGTATTATATTCCGATAAAAAATGGTTGCACCAACAACAGCCCCAGTTGGCATTGACCACGTTGTCGTGGATTTCCACATTTTTCAGTCTGGGCGGAGCTGACCCCACCACAGAACGTGACCGTGATGGCCTTGAACACCAATTACACTCTGAGCTGGGACTGGGACGAGAGCGCTACAGGGAGTCACGCCGTCACCTTCACCACACAATATGTTGGGTAAGTCTCTCACACACACACACACACACACACACACACACACACACATCATGACTGCTGAGGATCTCAGTTAGATTTTTACGATGAGCCTCGCAGACATGATAGTGTAGCTGTAAACTCTTTTTTTTTTTTTTTTTTTTTGTGTTAAGTTCAGTCCAGCTGTTGTGTGGTAAGAAACAAAGACATCGTTGGAGCTCTAGTGGTGTCCGTTATTGCGGTAGGCTGTCTCCAGAAGTGTGATGTGCTTTGTTCGGAGTACAAATACAGATTCCCCTAGCAATGAGTTAGCATTCCAGTCTAACTCCAGGTTTCAAAATTTCTTAAACAACCATCCTTATGTTTTTTATGTCTCCTTCGAGACGATTAGTTACCATGATGGATGCTTTATTTAACCAGGCAAGTCATTAGGAACCAGATCTTATTTAGAATGGCAACCTGGCATTTACAGTTTTTTTTTTTTTTTTTTTTTTCCTCAAGGAAATTCAAGTTCAAGAGGAAGAGTCAGGACTGGGGGACGGCGTGTGAGGAGTTGCCACGCAGGTCATGTGACCTTTCAGCGTTCGGCCTGCACTACCTGGGCATCTACATACTTCGTGTACAAGCCAACGCAAACGGGAGTCAGTCCAAATGGGTGCTGAAGGAATTCTGCCCCGATAAAGATGGTGAGAGAGAGAGGGATGATGAAGACGAGCAGAGGAAGGGCAGAAAAGGGGTAGCGAGGGAGAGAACGAGAGAGAAAATAGACATTTTATACACAAACCTATGGCAGCATGTGGTGAACCACAAGCACAGAGAGGGTAGAAGAGAACGTGCGAGTGTACAACCACAAGGTGATGTTCACACAGCTGTGAGCAACATTGCTAGGAAAGGTTGACCTTTGTGTGCATTTTAAGTAGTGCAGCTCTGAACTATCAAAACCAGTGTAGTGTTCAGTCGAGATCATGCAAAAAGCATACGTAAACATCTCCAAGATGAAGCTCAGAAGATCACACAGGCAAAAGCAACTTAACCTCACACTGCTCACAGATCAGTGCTATAGAGAAAGGATTAGTGCACGGTTTCTTCATGTGCACTACGCAGGGTTTCCGTCCACCTGTTTCGAATCGTGTTTTCAGTTTGCACATAATAAAACCTGAGTGGATAAACTGGAATTCAAAGGAATCTCAAATTACTGCAAACAAGTTTTTACGCTTACGTTGATTTGGTTTATGGATTAAGCAAAATGCAACAAAGTGCACTGGAAACAGGCGCAGCAAATAAATTATGACGTACATGAAGCATGTGACTCAAACATCCACTGAGCGATGAGGAGACTGTAACCTTTCTCAAATGACTACATGAAACAAATGTCATATTGCCATAGTGTCTATAAATAGCAACAAATGCACATCACAACTAAGACAATTTATCTCTTGTCTATCCTGCTAGCTGCTGTGGGGCCTCCAAGCAAAGTGGATCTTTCTCCTGCTGGGAGTGACCTGGACATTTTCATCTTTGACCCTTTGACCAGCACCAACAGCTCCATGAAGGAACATCTTCCCGAGCTGTACTACCACATCCTTTACTGGGAACACTCTGTAGACACACAGGTAGAGAGCGCACTCCTGGAAAACACTAGGCCTATGATTAATATGTTGCTGTCAACTTACTTTTATACTCCATGAAATATATTTGTAAAAAATATCTTTAAACTTCAACTTGTGGGCTTGAACAGGCGTTTTATAGCAGCTCTCTTTAACACTAATGGTTGTTGCCTTTTGTCACGTGATTCTTCTCATACAGATACTTCTTTCAAACACATGTTGCAGCAGTTCACACTTCCCATTTTGACACCTGGTAAAGCTCCACACAAAGTCACTCACGCACAGTCAGCCCTATTAGCAGCGCACCTGGTTTCTGCCTTACTGTTGTGTGTGTGTTCAGTACAGTGTTGGTTTACTGGTCTTGACTTGTGCCCTGCATGCTTAGCAGAGGCGTTTCCTGTCTTTCCTACAATGCGGTTCTTGTCTGTGATTTCCTCCCAGCTGATGAAGCAGCAAGATGCTCTATCTTAAAACTGGTTTGATGAGGAAGATGCAGGTTAGTACAGTATGTCCTAAAATAACCCAGAGCTGACGAGTACATCAAATGATTTGGATGAAGGTCACAACTCACAAAGGATTAAAAACCCAGTAATTAATGTGCTGCAGAGAGATTAATACACATTATACAGGTTTCTCACTTGAGAAACTGCTGCTTTTAGTTTTTTGCATTAAGACAGAGTGTAATGCATCATATACAATACAATATACAACCACGGGCTGAAGCGCTAACAGAAGGCCTGTAGCTAGCTACAACATTAGATTTCAGCATGTCAAAGGATTATTTTAGCACCCTCTGTCTACCAGAGAGGACAGATTTAACGTTGTGGGTCTGTCTCAGTGTCCCTTCTCCCTACCTTCCTTTTGTTGAAGAAATTATCCCACAGAATGGCCAGAAGTGAAATACGTTGACATTTACAACTATTTGAACCACCAGGCCTTGCATAGCTTAGTTAGCTTAAACCTCTACGGTTTGTCTGGTCAAGTATAAGAATCAAAGCACATAGGATCCCACAGTGTTCCCATACACATCAGTAAGTCTGCAGATCTCTGTAGTGATCAGTGCACATGTGTGGTTTAAACTGGAACTGAGAAACTGGTATTCAGATTCACCAGGCAGACATTGTTTCACCAACTCTGACAGAAGAGTCAAATTAAATTACAATCAATATATATTTGACAGTTTTTGTTAACATGTACAATCAACTGTAAATATTTACAACTGCAGGCAGTTTTGATTGTGATTGCAGATTGTGTTTTGACTGCAGACCTTTGAGCCACGTCTGTCAGTTGTATTTGCTTTTAGGTCTGTAGTCATTGGCTTTACATATACACCGATATTTGAATGAGGATCAAGGAAAAACCAAGTCCTTTTTGCATACTTTGTATATCTTGCCTAATCTGCAGAGCTGACATTTGATTGTCTTTAAACTGCTTCAAAGCACATTTAAGCCCAGCAAACTATGATGACCACATGATGTGGTCACGCTTATGCACCACAGTTAAAAGATAAAGTGGCTCTAATGGACATCCAAGTAGACATGAATTCAGCTTGTTTTGGGACACCCAGCTAGTCATTATATCCTCATTAATATGTTGTTTGGGGGTTGGAATATACAGAAAGTTGAATGCTTTGAAGTGGGTGATGTTGTACAGTTAGTTGCATACGTCTTAACAATATTTAAAATTAATAATGGCGTAGAAATGAATCATTAATGATGTGGTTGAATGACATCTGTGCTGAAAGGATTGTTTAGAATTCCTTCAATATTTAATTTCCACCACATCCTTAATCGTATCCCGGCTCATAAAGTTTCCACCTCTCCCATGTGTCCTTTAGGCCCCGAGAACCCAGACGTTGACAAGCAGTGCCAACGTGGTGACTTTGCCAAACCTGAAGGCCTGGACTTGGTACTGCGTGAGCATCCAGTCACAAGCTGACTTCTACAAAAAGAGCAGCAGCTTCACCTCACCCCAGTGCATGCAGACCGAAGGTAAAGGTTTTATATCATGTTGCGTACATACTGTGAAACATAGTGATGTTGGAAACTATTCCTGTTAATTATCATGATTAAAGCATGCTAAACTGAGGTGCCTGTTTTCCTACAAGGCCCCAATATTTACCATGCAAATGTCCTTATGCTGACTTTAGTATACAAAGGTTACTCTCAAGTTTCTTTATTGCATCCACCTTTCCCTCACTTGCGTCGTTTCCTCAAACCATGCAAAGAGAGAAGAAATGAGGAAATGTTTTTTAGAGAAAGGAGACGTCCTTTCTTTTGAAGCGTCACATGAAGCGACGTCTGTTTCTGATGACTGTCAGTGGGTTAACAGCTGTGAGTTCTGATGGAGTCTGTATGTGCATGTGTGTGAACTGTGCTATTATTAATAAAGGCAAGTTATCTTATTGTTTATATTTCATAATTTCTTGCATCTATATTATGGAATATGATCAGGATCTTTTGAACAGTGTAAATTATGCGGAAATGTTTCGGAGAACATTGAAATCAAACCCGGCGCTCAGGAGTTCTCAGCCTCACACGTGACGGTGATGATAAATTACGTACAAAGTGCTTCCTTGAGCTCTTCTTCTTCTTCTTCTTCTTCTTCTTCTTCTTCTTCTTCTTCTTCTTCTTCTTCTT
>JAVQJL010050418.1:0-57151 GCA_036024295.1 Nannoperca obscura
ATATATATGTGTATACATGTATATATATGTGTATACATGTATATATATGTGTATACATATATATATATGTGTATACATATATATATACGTGTATACATATACATATATACACACACACACACACACATAGCAACTCACATTTATGTTGCATAGTTTCTAGCTATAATATCTCATTTTAAATAAGGAGATATTTAATTTAATTTAAATTATAACATTTCTATTGTGACTGCCTGTACATTTGTAGATCGTTCTTGCAATATTATTATTATTATTGTCTGATTTAGACAGAAACATACTTTATTGAGAGGTTTCATGCAAAAGGATTGTGCCAGGTTTTTATACATTATACAAAAGTAATGTTTGTACAACTCTGTTTAGAGCACTTGTGCCATAAAGACCTAAGATGCCAAATTTATCAGTAATTTATCATAATGGAAGCAAAGCCTGTTGTGGGGTATGACTCTTACAGTGTTTTGTCACAGTCACTTTGAATTTAAAATATGTATAAATATATTCATGAGGTTGTGTGATAAAGTTTAGGGTGTGGTTATTATGTAAATTGTCCATGTTGTGTCTTTGTCACAGCATCCCTGATATTGAAGGAGAACAAAGGCAATGGAAGTGAGATTGCAGTCCTGATGAGTTTACTTGCATTTGATGAGATTGCCAGCATTGAAATATGGTGAGTTTATTTTTCCTCTATTTGAGCTCTAAAATAAATGTGCATCCATTCAGTATTTCGTTGAACCATCTGTGTTTTTGTGTCATCAGGTCGGAGAAATCCAACACAGATGTGACCCTCACACCGTTCTCCCTGCCACTGTCAGTAATACGCAGGTAAACTGATTTGTAAAGCCGTGAAGATCAACAGTTAACATTCGCACTTGGGTCGTGGTTTCTATTAAAGGTCCCTTTCTCTCATCAACTTCACAACCATTATTAACAGTTCATTTTCCCCCAGGTACAACATTCCATTCCAGGCAGCGACTCATCACGCTGTCAGCCCATACTGCTGTGTCCTGCCCCCGTCCGCTGACCTGCTGACCCTGGCACCCGCCCGCCAAGCCCTGCAGGTGGCCTGGAACACTGCATGGCATTGTGGAATAGACAACCTCCTTGAAGAGGTGCATGGCATCACTACGGATGTTACTGAGTAAGAACCTTAATGTTTCTTGTTCTTATGCGTGCAGTAGAGTGTTAGCATAGTCTTAAATTATTAATAGATTCTCTTGTAGTTGTATAGAAAAACACGATGCTAAAAAGATGGGAGACCAAGGTTGACCAGTGTCTGTATCAAGAGAACTTAAGTTGTCCTGCACCGTAGAAGGAAATAGGGTAACTATTTGTTAATATAGAGTATATTAATTTGTTTTGTTAATGTGATGTATTTGCAAGAAACTTTGCATTGTTTTTAGATAATTGTGCAATTGGTATGTTGTGTGATATCATGAGAAACTGATCAGAATGTTTCCAAAGAAAAATCCTGCTCTGCTACTATCACTCTTAAAGTGTTCTCTCTGGTGGAGAATTGCAGTAAAAGAGGCTTTGCATCTTGTGTTTCATCTGTCTTCATTTACTTCTAATGTGACCTCATTCAAACAGATGAAAATGTCTCTCATACAGTTTTAACCAGCTTGATTACAGCAAAGACGTTTAAAGCACACCATAGATGGTTCAATCCAACAGAAACTACATTTCATACAGAGCTATGATGGGGAGAAGAGTACTTGTTGAAGACAGATTAGTCAGTGAACATTTTAAGGAATCTTCCTTTGATTTTGTTCTACAACTTTGTTGTAAAGTACAGCTCTGTGCAGTCTTTTAACTTCTGATGATATTGTTGTCTTATTATGTATTTCAAAATCTTTATTTCCCATATTGTTTTGACAGTTTTCTTGAGTATTGCTTGCTGATTGGTGCCTCTGCTTGATTCAGTAATTCTCAGAAAACATCTCTCCTTGGATTACTCATAAATGTCTAATCCCTTAAGATTGGTGATCAAATATGTTTGTTAATGCTATCATTAGTATGCTTCTGAGTATGCTGCATATGCAACACATTTGCCAACACAGTGTAATCAGATTTTGGATATATATTTTTAACCATTTACATGTTGTTCCCCACAGATTTCATCCTGACTTAAAACTGTCAGAAGCACAGGTTTTGTCGCTGCAGGCAGTGCACTTTCCCACTGCGCTGCAGGACTGCATCCAGGCCATCATCACGGCAGCAGGACACAGTTCGGTGACCTCCGCCCTCTCCAGGCTCAGGCTCTATTTGCTGATTGACAGACTGGCCCTCCCTCACATCCCCACCCACAGCTGCAGAGACACCCTTCACTCCCTCAGTTGGCAGGCAGCAGTGACCAGGTACACTGCATACAAATTTAATGAGAGATTCATGTCCTTTAGGTTCACATGCTGATAATCACTTCAGTAAATATGTCTTATTAAGGTTTATGAATGAATGAGTGTATTGAACTTTAGCTTCTTTAGTAATAAATGGACTGAAGTAATAAGACAAATAATGAATGTGTCTCTTCCTTTTGTTGTTTTGGCCTCTGTCTCTTCCTCCCTGCAGGTTTCTCCAGGTGCTTCCAGCTTGTGTTGAGGATGAGAAGTTGCTAGTGGGTGTTGTTGCATTTCTGAATGCCTACTTTAAACACACTGAGTCTGCATCAGACCCAGAGGACAAAGATCTGCACTGGATACTGGAACTTCTTCTCAACCAGGTACAACTCATTTACAAATTCTGGACACAATTTATGAACACAAACTGCTATACAAATTGGTTTTGGAATAGATGCATGTGAATCTGTGTACTACTGTATTGTAGCTTGCCTTTGGTTTGTGTGTGTGTATGTAAATATGTTTGTGTGCTGTGTTAGCTAGTAATCTGGTTAGACTCTCTCCTCTCCAACACAGAGGGTTATATACCTGTAATCAAAACTTAAATAAATCACACGCCGTCAGACAAGCAAAACATATTACTCTCTCATAACGACAGAAAAATAGTATCACAGCGTACCACCTCAGACCTGCAGCAGAGATTATTTCCTGAGCTCCTAACACAAAGTTGGAGTCATATCTTTGCCCGAGGAGAAGAATAACCGCACTGTTTTAGCGGGGAGTGCTACTTTTAGGATTTAATCAGTCTCACCTTGGCTTTCTCATGAATGTGTGTGTAAACAATAAGCCCTCCCCTGGCAGCTAAAGCAGACTCAGATTGAATGCCTGGTAGGGGTGAGCAGCTCTGCTCTGACTTTTCTGTAATTACTGAGCTGTTTCAGGAACATCTGTCGCTCTCTCCACTTGCATTAACTGCCTACTCTATGTGCACTGCTCAATAAGAAATCCTGCACATTTGGCACTAGATGAAAATGGGTGGTGCCAAGAGAGAGGTGCTTGCTCAAAATCAGCCTCCTCTATATCTTCCCTCCATGGGTCAGTTTGATTGTATTCAGAAAAGTCGGCATATAATTATTTTTTTTTACTATTAATACTACATAATCCCCTTAAGTTAATAAGCCCTCTGAACAAGGGAATGTACTGTCTATGCAGTTAACAGTACAAAAAGGCATAAAAGGTATTCATAAGTTGTCAAAACAAACATTTAAATGAAAAGAATAATATACAAACTAAGAAGCATAATCATATTCAAACGGGATCCAAAATAAAATAAAATACAATAAGAAATTGTTCATCCAGGAAACAGAGTCACTTCTTAATTTGCTGCTCGGCGTGGAGACCGAGACCTCAGCTCAGAGCCCAGGGGAGCCGGAGGAACGGAAGAACCATGTCAGCCAGAGACTGCAGAGGGAACTCGCCAGCTTCTTCAACATCTTACTCCTCCGACTTGCACACACCGCTGATAGGTAGGATGATTATACACAAAGACTTGTGACTCTCCACTAGGAAATCACAAAAACAGGCAAAAGTCCCAGTCCTTTTATTTTGACGTCTTTGTGTCTTTTATTGCAATTTAAATATCAGTTATAAAGGAATTTGGTTTTCTCTGCTTAATAAACATACAGTAAAGTACTCAATTCTGCATTAAGTACAACTATAGCTCAGGGCCATAGAGGCACAGTTGACCTTCCAAGACCCTTTTTGTACTAACAATATGCCACAATTACTGCAATTTCCTATGAAAACACTTTTTAAATTACTAATCTGTTAGTGTATGGAAAAGGTGAATGCATTCTCATTTAATGCTATTCAGCCTTTCTCTGGTGTTAGAAAATTCATTATTATCAGCAGGAAGAATAAAAGGTGTGTTTACTAGCTTAGTCCTATTGAAAACAAATGCCAAACACATTCAAAGCCGCAGGCTTATGATACAGAATTGATATGCCAATTGTCAACATTATTTTGTCTTTTTCCTGTCTTTTCTGCCTCTTGTCTACCCTCCCGTCTGTCTGATTTGCTTGTTTCTCGCTCTTTCTCACTCTGCCCTTTCCTGTCTGTCCAGGCTGTGTCTGGCATTAGCAGGCCCCTTCAAGAGCCAGCTGGCAGTACGTTTGCTTCAGAGCCTGCGGGTGTCTGACGCCCCGCGTTTCTATGGCCTTCCCAGCCTGGAGAGGACACTGCAGGGCATGGTCAGCGTGACTGCCCAGCCTGGCTGGAGCTCCCACTGCCCTGACCTGGAGCCCGACCCCCTCTGCTTCAAGTATCTCAGTGGGCTGTTAGAGGTGTGTTTGTGTGTGAGCATGTGTTTGTCACACATGGCATGTGTGTAAAGTTCTGTGTCCGCATAGTTTGCGTGCATATGCTCATGTGTTGCATGGACATGTGCACGCCTACTACCCTCTCATCAGAAAGACTCCATACACAAATGAATAAAAAGAAAAGTGCAGTACTTTCTGAGGAATTAATTAAAATGAAAGCTGAATATGGTTACGGGACATGAATTGCAATAGGTAAAAATCTCATTGATTAGGTATGCCACACTGAGAAGGTGCTGATGAGATTAATCAACCTTGCCTATTCCATCTGTTCAGTTGTTCAACAGTCCATAAAACATAGCGTAACACAGTTTAGACCAGCTTGCGCAGCAGTCCTCAGCACAGAGGTGTCCAAACTTTTATTTTTGATTGGGAATGAAGACCCCGGTGGAATAGACTTTCCTGTTTAGACAATACCTATTCTTGTTTGTTTGGTTTGTTTTAATGCGCAACTTTCATGGACATGAATTAGATTGAAGGTTAATTTCCTTTTCAGCCACGTTCTCTAGCGACTACTTCCATCTCACTGATAACAATCAGATGCCTAACTCTTTCACTCCCGTCACCTCAACCCTCTGACCCACCTCTTGCCTGATTCTCCTGGCGCTGTAGGGCCCTAAAGCTCAGCAGGCTTTGGGCTCCTCTCTCTTCACCTGCTCTTCAATGCAGTCCCACATCCTGATGGCACATCCAAGCAAAATAATTAGTCTCAGCTGTATTTCACTTTCCTTTGGATGCAGTGAGTTGCATGACAAGTACACAGTAATGACTAACTATGAAAGAAGTTCTCTTTGTTCAGTCAACATGTGATAACACATCACACCGAATCCAAATATTGTGCACTTTTGTCAGCTGTGTCTTTACAGGATGAGACATTCTGGAAGACAAACACTACAACACATGACTGCACTGCAGTGCTCTTTATATCAAAATTCTCAATATAATCTGTGTCCTCTACACAGGTGATCTCCTCATTTTACGTAGAGTGGGGAGGCAACTCCCTGTCTTTCATGGGGAAAGGTGTGACCAAGAATGCTGTCATCTGCTTGCTTCACCTGTCCCATGAGATGATGGCCGAGAACAAGGACAAGGCAAGTGTCAGCAATGTTTATACCGCTCTGTGAGGGTGCTGGTTAGAAAGAAGTCAGTGTACGCCTTCAACGGCCAGACACCATAATACAAAATATTAAAACATTCTGCAAAGTAATAGAAAAGATGTTGTTCTTTCTTTTTTGTCTGCATCAGGACTTCATATCCCAGTGGTCTTTGGGAAACGAGGCAGCTGCTGAGGAGGCTAGTGCCTCTCAGCTTGGTTTGGCGTGGCTCATCCCACTATGGGTTGACCGAGATCAAGAGGTACGGCCGTCTCTAACTTTTCCTTTTCTTGAATTTAGAATCATTTATTCATACTTTCCTATTCACACTTTACATACATACATATATGCACACACACACACACACATACACTATATTCTAACTAGTATTTAGCTGTTAACTATTCATTCTTCAGCTACACTTCATAAACTCTTTCTATCATAAAAAGTAGTTTCTCGATGCTTGACTTTTGGGACTTATGAAACCCATAAGAGTTGCGCAAGAACTCAGACAGAAAGCAGCACATGACAGCTAGTTTCACCAAATTCTCTCTCTCTCCAAAAATAAGTTCCCACTCAAGTCAGTCTAAGAGGCTCCCTTGATAAAGTAGACTCTGTCTTTGCTGTCATCAGTTTAAATGCTAGTCTAGTGTTATGAATAACCAGCACAGCCAAATTCACATGTTAATATTGCTATAGAGAGGCGTCCCATGACGTTAGCAGCTTCCACATTCTTTTGCAGTTTCATTGCTTTTAGTCTGTGAATGTGTATACTCATCTTTCTTTCCTCAAACATCCACTCAAATTCGTGTTTCCCCTCTCACGTAAGGTGAGATTTGCCAGTTTGGGTTTAGGTGCAGCTCTGTCCTCGGTGCCCAGTGGGTGCCAGGCACTGTGTGCCAGCTGTCAGAACATCAGCGGAGGTCTGTGGGGCACGTTGCTTAACATCCTTCTGGATCAGCAGGAGAGCAGCATGGTCCGCAGAGAGGTACGATGCGACATTTCTTCTTTATTGCTAGACAGAAAATAAATAACTTCCTTTGTGGAGTCAGGGGCCAAAATATAGAACAGTTGTTGCTTTGTCCAGAAATGACTTCCACGCACTTATCAAAACTAGTAAGAGCAATGCAAATGTCACATTTATTTCATCTATGGTCAGAAAACGTGGCTGGCCTTTTATGTATTACCAGCCAAATACAGGCAGGTGGCACTGTTGCTGATGCAACTTGACCAATGTGTCTTTTTTGGGGGGTTTGTGTTCCAGGCTGCATTTATCCTGCAGAACTTGCTGGTGATGCCCATGCCTGCCAACGCAGAGGAGGCCAAGGACTCCCACTGGCAGGTCAGCAGCTCTGCCAGCCAGTTAAAAAGCTTTTATAGACCATGAAGTGTTTTCGCCCTCCCTCTCTTTCAGTTTCTCTTTGTTTCCATCCCCTCACTGTTCCTCCCTAACCATTCCTAGCTTGAGCCATGCAGGGTTCAGACCAGGGGTGTTGCTAGAATTGAAGCTCTACTGGGGCACAGGCCTCCAGCACTTTCATCCAAAATAATTGAGTTTAAATCTCTGTCAAAACACCAGTAGCATCTTAATTTGGTATGTCATTACCCATGAAGGGAGCTGTATGTCAGAGGTGAAATTTTTTTTTCCTATCTCTTTAAAGCATGGCTTGTTTAAAAAATTTGATCTAGTTGTAATTGCCAAAAGAAAGTTTATTAAGACAGACAGACAAAGCACAAATCAGGCCATATGGAAAAAATGTTGGTAATTGACATGCAAAGGCTTTTAGAAAGAAAAGACAACAAAAAATGCAAAATGTCATCCTTTAGATGTGAAATGAGTATTATATCACTGCCAGAAACTAAACATAAATTAGATTTCAGCTTAATATTGACTGTTAAAAATAGTGAGGTTCAGAGAACGAAAAAGTCAGATGGAATTTACCTTCAACCCCTCTGTTTAGTCCTTTTTCTTACCTCCGTTCATTTTGCCCTGTTTTTATAAACTCACCTCTCTGCATCTTTTCCCACATTGACTCTCTCCCCTCTTCCAGCACCCATGTGTCCATGATGAGGTGTCTGGTGTGTCTTTGGTGGGTCTTCCAGCGCTCCAGGCTCTGCTTTACCACTGTCAGTACTTCCAGCATGTGGCTCTCTCCGCCTCTAGTTGTTACCGAGGCAGGTACACGTTCCACCTGCAACCTCGTGCTGACGCTACAAGTGGACCTCGTCCTCAGGAGAGCAATTCACTGGGTAGGTTTTATTTTTGTTTTTCATAATTTATAATTCTTCATTCACCATTCTCATAATGACAAATACAAAGGAAAGTCTGTTATAGCCTTGGTCATGTGGTTTCTGAAGTGATTGCATTTCAGCACTGTGTTTTCCAGTGTAGGTTTATGTGTCATTGTGTGTGTATATGCTTGTCTAGATTCTGAGAATTCTCTGTGGTTTTGGAGATGCGCCCCCCCCGCACCCACTACGCAATCTAGCAGACCTTACAGCTCCCTCTCCACGTCCAGCACTGTGGTCAGCAATGCTCTAGTGCCTTCAGACATACATACACATGATGTAAATAAGAATAATGTAATAATGTTGTCCATTACAGATAAGAGGCTCAGGGCCACACACCCCTAAGGGTCCCTCCCCATTGAACATCACAGAAGATACACCTGCCAGCAGACTGATGGCTCAAGGTACTACAGAGAGAGTGTGTCTGTGTGCACAAGTGTGTGCACACGTGCATTCACAGTAACGGTAACACATCATGGTTTAGTTCTTCACACCGCATAAAGCATGACATTATTTTCCTTTAGAATCCCTGAAAGGATAATGATTATAAACTAAAACCATTTGTGTATTTATGTTTCTATCTTGCATATAAAGTTTAAGAAGTAGAACATTGTTCTCTGGTATTTTACCGCAGTTTGATGTTTTTGATTATGTGGTCACAGACAGACAGTGTATGAACCGTTGGGGAGGCGTCTCTATTAGCTATGTATTTATGTGTCTCACAGGCCAGAGTGACACGGACATCAGCGACTCAGTTACCTCCCAAGACTCCCAACAGGGCGAGCCCTCGGCCGTGGAACCCGTTGCCATGGTAACTCCCGAACTCATGACGGCCCACTGTGGCCTGCTGACTAACCTGATGGCCATCCTGTCAGATTTCACCCTCACTGCCATCCTACACAACCAGCTCCTACAAGCACTGGCCAGGTAAGAGGCCACATGCTCAGGTTACTCGAACTCCTCATATGTATTAATCATGAATAAAACTCAGAAAGTTTGAGAATATTAAAATGTAAATACAGTATAATGGTATACTTTTCTTACTTGTTATATTCAGTCTGAAGCTGACATGTTTAGTCTTTAGTCAATTAATGTAATGATGGTAAATAAATGAAATTTATTATAAATGAATTGCTTTAGTTCTCAGTAAAAATATCAAAAACATTTTAGCAATGTAAATACAATTGATAAAATCGACATATGGTATCTTGATTAAAGATGATTTAAATAAATGTTTATATTTTATTCCATAGAGAATTAATGATAATTGTAGCCCTAATCCCCTCTAGCTAGTTTCTTGAAAACACACATTTTCCAAAATTTTTTTCTTTTCTTCCTCAGTCTGGTTGATGTTGGGCCCGTCGAGAAATGTTTGACGGAGCTGAAGACACCTAATGTCCTACCAGGAGAGAGAGAAGACATCAAGGGCCAGGTGTGGAACACTGTGATCGACAGTTCTGAAGAGTTTTTCAACTTTTATTTTTTGTTATTATGACTTACCACAAAAAACGTGGGTTGGTACCGTGCAGTGCCAACTTCAATGTAGCGCTAGGTTGTCTGAGGGCACATCCAGATTAGAGTGTGGGTGGAATATTCAGCAAGCTTAAACTTAAAGCATACCCTCGTTTTTTGCAGCTTGGAATATTAACTTTTAAAATATAAGAATTTATTCTTACTATAAATTAATTTTCATCTTAGCAGCTCAATACATTTTTGCAACATATTAGCATGCATGTGTGGTTAATCTGTAAAAATGTCTTCATGTGTGTATGTGCGTGCGTATTTCTAGTTTGTCACCCTGCTTCAGTTCCTGTCCAGCTACTCCAAACTGCTACAGTCATGTGTCACAGTGAGCCATGAGCTGATTGGCCAGATGGACTTCCTCAAACAGCTGTTGACTACTCTGGTGGCAGTGCTTATGCTGGATACCAAAGGATTAGGTCAGAACCGTATGTTAAATTTAAATGGAAGTCATCAGTTTTAGCAAATACATTTTCTAAATTCCATATATAATATCATGTATGTCACTGTTTTGAAAAATGTTGCCAATGTTGCTTCAAATGCAAGTCCTCTTCATCCATCCATTCATTCATCCCACTCTCCCTGCAGCATGTTCTACACAGTGTGTGTGGCTTTGTGGCTGTCTTGTGTCATAAAATGTGTGACTCACTCCTTCCCTCTTCAGATCCAGGTACCCGGGACGCGGTTTGTGTGTGCTGGGCAGACGTGTTTATGCTCCTGGCTACTCTGGTAAGGAGGGACAGCTCAGCAGCGTACCCATCTGTCTCTGCTGCGCTGGGGAGACGCTGGCGGACTTTTGCAGGTACACAGATCCTCTGCTCTGTTTGTTTGTGTGTGTGTGTTCGCACACGCATTAAAGACGCGAGCAAAAGCGACAATTAATTATTCTGTTTTAGGCTTCAGAATTAGTTTTATATATAATCATCTATTATGGATCATTTATCACAATTCATAATAATAGGTTATTGTCGTTTTGGAAATGTTTAGGTGTTAAACCTCTAAATGCAGTTAAGCAGAGTCAAGATCAGTTTAAGAGTCATCTTGATCTTGATACATGATGAAATCGGGCTGTAAAATCATTTTTTCCATAATAAAGACTGATAATCATAGTTAGGGTAATTATGCTGATTGCAGTAACTCACTCAATAATCAGGATTAGCATTTTAGGTATATTTGTGTAGCCTTAATTCTGGTACAAAAAAAGAAATTCTGTTATATTAACGCATTCATTGCGTCGTTACTTTATGTATTAACTTCCCTGAACAGATGCTAGGATAGGATAGAATTGTTTCCTGTCCTTAAACTACCTCTACTCCTCCTACTCGTCTTCCCCTGTGATTAATGGCGCAGCAGGGAAATCTGATGAGTCCAGTAAAAGATGAATGCTGAGCCTTTGTGCATGTATTTATGTCTGTGTACATGTTTATGGTATCTTGGTGTCTGCGTACACATTCAAATGATTAGTGCGTTCTCCACCAGTGCATACTGCCTCAGTCATGAACAAATATCTAGCTGTCAAGGGATTTGAACAATGCATTTGCCATTTTGTCTCGCTGTGATTCAGTATGTATTGCTGTGTCATTTATTAAAACACCAACTCACTTTTTTTTCTTTTCCTGTGCGTCTGCAGGAACATTATCAATGTGTGTAAATGAGAAGACCGCAGACCCTCTTCTTCACACAGTGGCTCTGCAGTTTCTCTGTGCAATTTTCACAGAGGAGACAAAGACTGTAGGTGGAGAGGTCACAACCTCAAACTCTAAACAAGCCACAGCTTTGTCTGACATTGTAAATGGTCCCCCAGCCAGCCAGCTGTGTGACCTGTTACTGCAGGTATGTGGAGGGGGGAGCATGTGATAGTCGGTATAAACTGCGGTCTGAATTAACTTACTTGATTAGTTTGTTATATACAATAAATGTACATGCTCATGGCATATTCCAAAACGTTGATGCTAGCTTTCAAGAGTGAGCAATTATGTGGAGTAATCACTGCGTCCCTCTTTTACTGCTTATGTCAGAGTTTCGAGAAGAGGACCCTTCAGGACCCTTTAAAGATGCTGACAGCCAGAGCTCTGATGACACTGCTAGCCTGCAGTCCCACAGCTCAAAACCACGCAGCTAAAGGTAATTCTCCCAAACCTCAGGCTACACTTAGGCTGTCACCTGTTACGCACTCTTTGAAAATTTAAAACGAGTCACCAACTTGTTGCCTTGTGGTTCCCCATAATGGGTTCTTCATATTAATTTAAAATCTGAAACCTCGCCCAAGAAAGGACAAGTTTCTGTAACACTATCTATTTTTGAATTAAAAACTTTAAAACAGCAATTTACGACAACCTTGAGAGCTATTTTTGTGTCAGTGGTGGATGTCTTATTATAACTGTTCATTTAATGTGAAGTTAACAATATGATGAACTTAAACTATTTGTTTTCTTTCCCCCAGCTGGTCTAATTGACAGCTGTGTGGAGCAAATGAAGCAATCTCACTTCCAGCTCCACCTGGAGTCACTCCGACCCGGCAAGGCTTCTCACCGCAAGAAGGTGAGCAGAGAGACTGGAAATTTCCAGTCTCCGCGTTTCTGTGCGGCCTGTTTTTCCACTGGATATAATAACAATCTGAATTTAACATGAATGAGTTTTTGGATAAATATGATCAAAATCTGTTGTTGTTCTTAGCAGTTAGTCTCCTTGCTGTTACAGGGCAGTTAACATGCTGTAAAGAGTGTTTTCAACTTTAACATTTAAACGTATTGTTCTTCGTTTTATTTTTCTATATTATCAGGAAGAAGTCTATTTAAAGGATGTCAAGCTGACTGTGGAGATCCTGCGGAGTGCTCTTTACTGCAACGATGAATGCAAAGTGAGCCTCTGTGTATGCCTTTTAATTCCCCACTGCTAATTGGTTTTTAATGGAACCTCAGGGTACCGATGTGGTGCCTGTAAATGAGATTCACCTAAATGGGCATGGTCCTGCTTACATCGCAGCAAGTTTAGCTTCTTAAACCCTGCAATGGCATTACTTATGGAGCATATTAGCTGGTTTTCATTTTCTAAGTGGCCTTTCAGTCACTGATGGTTGCCTTGGACTAAACAGGCAGGGAGGCTCTACTGCAGTGTTTACCCTGCTGTTATTCTCCTCCCTGCGTGTTTTTCCTGTACACTTATAGTATTGAAGCATTTCATGTTAATTACTGCCGTCTAAACACCTTGTGTGCATCTGTAATCATACACATGCCTGTATGTGGGCCTTTTCCTGTGGTGGGTGGGTGGATGTGTGTGTGTGTGTGTGTGTGTGTGTGTGTGTGTGTGTGTGTGTGGGTGTGTGTAATCCATTTGTATTTATGTGTGTAGGTGGTGGCGACAGATGCTCGTCTAACACTGGCACTCTATGCTCTATGGCCTTGGCTCCTATTGGATGACCCCACCATGGAGGCGGTGCTGGAGCTTCTGTGCGTTTACACGGCCAACTGCACCACAGGTCTGTGTGTGTCTGTGTCTGTCTGTATGTCTTATGTGTTTGTGCCTGGCCCGTGCCTGCCCATCGCCTCTGTCTGCGGTTAGCAATCTGACTGAGTCACACACACTTCACACTAAGAGCCCCGTTGTCCTCTCCAATGACCACTGAACAGCATTGTGTCTCACTGTATAAGTCCAGCGCCTGCTTGCCTGCCAGTAACAATGGGCACTGTGTCAGGATCCAGGGAGCAGGCTGCATGGCTGTCTCACTGTATGTATGGCAACGGGTTCCAGACCAACGGGAGATGATGTGGGGAAGCACAGAGCATGTCTGTGTTGCCCGATATATTGGTATTCCATCTTACAAAAAAATTCTAGAAAAAAAGCTTTCTGAGTAGAGAAAAGGCGAGATCCATGGGTAGGAAACAGTGGGGAAAGTTTACTTTGATAAACGGCTCGTGGTCCCTTCCATCTGTGTGTGTGCATGTGTGTGTGACTGGTGTGGTTGTGCAATGGAAATCAGTTTTTATCAGTGACGGAAAAGGAAGTTTCATGTGCAAGACTTATGAACGTTTCTGAGTGTGTGTGTGTGTGTGTGTGTGTGTGTGTCTTTATGTGTATCTCTTGTTTGATTGGCGTGGGTGCGTATGCTCTGATCTAAACTCACTCGCTTTAGACCCCTCATATGCTCAAGCTGTGAACCACCAGAAATCAGTGAAGTCGGGCACAGTATTTCCCTAAAGGTTAACTGAACAGCAGTTTGTGTTCAGGCTGCATGCAGCCAGGCTTAGTATTACACCATCCACCCGCAGGCTACCATTTTGCCTCCAGAGACTGCTACATTTCTACTGAATGTTTAATCTCCAGTCTATCTCCTTCATCCAAGGCTTTGTTTGCACTGCTAGTTCAAGTCAGATTGTTGTTTTCATCTCTGCCACACATATATTTCACAGATATATTCGTAGCAGCCCCATAACTTTTTCCCTCAGACAGACGGAAAGTAAAAAGAAAACCCGTCTTTTTTCGACACTTGTACTCCTATGTAATGATCAGTCCTATATGGTTGCACAAAATGAGCAGTGGGAACGCCTTTCGCCTTTGACTCACATCAGTGGAGTAGATCCATTATAAAGCGGAATTCCCTTGTCGATTCTGTGATAGACCAGCTTTCTTGACAGGTATTGAGATAACCTCAGGCTAACATCAGCATACGCCTGTTGCTGTATGTTGCGATTCCAGGATTAGCATAACCAACAAGCTGTCGTGTTCTCCAATAAGCAACATCAATCAGTGTCAGACTATGTCTTGTCAACTCACTCTGTCTTAAGCTCGTTCATTTCTGTATTTGTATGTAATCTACAGCTGCAGCAATTATGTCAGATGTACTTATGTCAATGGTATTTTTTTTATTTCTATGTTATATATTTGTGTTTACAACGCTGATGGCCCTCTAGTAGAATGAATTGTAGCCACAGCCTAGGGCTAATAATTCCCCTCCCTCCCAAAATCAGATCTGTTGGTTTTCATCATCAGTCAAAATGCTTTCATGGTGAATAAAGATTAAAAGCCAGTTAGATAAAAAAAAAAAGAAAAAAAACTTTCAGCAGTGTTCAGTGTTTCTGTTGATTACGTCTGGAATCTCTCATCCGCCAAGTCTTTATTGTTTCAACTAAGGTGCAGTTTATTCCGTCTTTGTAAAAGACACAAGTTTCATTCTTCGTCATTGTTGTCATTTGGCTAGACAGCTTTTACAGCATAGCAGGCTGCGCATGCAGCTGTGCAGAGATGTTTGGGTAGAGTGGGCAGACAGCCGTGCAGCCTGACGGGTCAGTCTTTATTTTTGAGGACGCTGGTGCTGCTGGCTGAACAGCTAGCTAGCTTTAAGATAAACCGAAAGAAGCAACCAGTTCCAACAACAAGGAGAAGAGAGCATTTTCCTGAGTTACACTGTGTGTTTATTGGACCTTTTCTTGGTGATAAAAGTGGCTACCATAGCTGCTAATGTGATACAAAACTATAGTACAATACAGAGGCACCAGAGGAATTGTAAGATTTTTTCCTGTTTTAAACTTATGATCTAAATGGATACAGTTTGCTTGTTGGTTATTGTAACCTCATGTAATGTGTATTACTGTGCACATTTTTTGCGTTACTTCATATTAGCTACACCTACAATCCACTGCTCTGGGAAAAACCATTGCCTTTAGTGGAAGAGGATAGAATAGTTTGTATTTGGTGGCAGTCAGCAGTCCTCTTGATTAGCTGTCTCACGGAAAGGGAGCACCTTGTGGACTCGTGCAGTGATTATTGCTCTTAAAGTTACAGGGTTCAGGTTGGAAAATAATGTTTCTTATTAAAATCGAGCTGAGCGTTGTAATTGCTGTGTATAATGTGCTCCTGCCTACACACATTTTGCAGTGTATGCGTGAGTCTGTTGGTGTTTGAGAGTTGGGGAAATGACTCACAATAGTTTTGAAACCTGTTTTACCTTTGTTACGGAATTCTTGTCATGGTTTTTTTTTTTCTTTCAGCATGCAGTTCTCTTTGTGGCAGTGGCCCTGGTGTTGGTGGTGTACCAGGATCTAAAAGCACCCTCAGTAACTCTCTGATGCACTCTGTCATGAAGCTGGCCTCAGGTGTAGCCCCAGACAACAGCCCTATCCAGAAGCTAGCTTTCTCTCTCTTGGCTAACCTCGCCATGTCCCGCGACTGCAGAGGCCTCCTGCAAAAGGTACAAACCTGGCACACAGTGTACACAACACTGTGGACAAGGTATAGTGTACAAAAACCTGGAAAAGACATTAATACATGACTTAGTGATGACTGTGTGAGATGAACAGAGTTTTATTCCAAATTCCTAAATGTATTATAAATTTTTATTTAACTGGCTGTGAAAAACACATAAGTGACATATGCAGTGTTACAGAATTAACCTCTCTCGCACTTAGCCTGTCCAAATTATCACCCTCACACTTACGCAATGCCAGGTGGTGAAAATGTATTCTAAACTGGGGAGCAGCTCATCATGATCTGCTCACATGACTCTAAAACTCCAGAAATAAACCTCTCTTGTCTGTTTCCTTTTCTGTCATTTTCAGAATAATTTCCTGCAAGCCTTCCTATCAGTGCCAATGCCCAAGGCGGGCGGTGTTAAGGCCACGTCTGCAGGTGGCGGCAGTGGGAGCCTGCTGGGTCTGTGGCTGAGGCTGCTGGTCAATCTCTCGTTCGCGGAGGACGGTCAGCAGAGTATCCTTAGGGTGACCGGAGCCCTGGACCTGCTGGCAGACCTGGCACAGCACCGGCGCCACGCACTGCTCACCCTTCACAACCTGTGTTTCTGCCCTGCCAACAAGCCACACGTCATTGCCAATGGTATGTGGAGGGAAGCAAGGGTTACATTTATTGAGCTCACGCAGGGATTTGAAAGTGTTAGATTCTGTGCAACTGAATCTTGCCACATACCTTCTACTTTCATTTAGCTTTCAACAGACCACCAGATGCACCAAAAGTGACTCAAATGTATCAGGTGCATCTGCAATGTGCAAATGTTTGCTAATGCGAATACTCAAAATAATATACCGTATAAACAGTGTGCATATCAAAACCCTGTTGTGGACAGTTTGTTTTAGAGCTAGTTACATTTAGGAAAGTAAGAAGAATGCAGCAGGTGTATGAAGATGAATGAATGATTCTAAGACACGTAGATAAGGAAGGAGAGGAAGTCACAGATAGTGTCCCCCCCATGCAGTGCAAGCTGCAGGTGGGAGTTGTAGGACCAGGTGGTTAGAACCTGTCATGTGACATTATGTTTTTGTTTCCTGTGGAAAAAACACATTTCCTGTGTCATCTTACATCAAATGAGTGCTATGACCACATTGCCTTTGTCACATTTCCACATGAATGTGTAAATAATCGAAACTAATGTCTCTGTGAGACATTTTTCTGTGTTTAGTTTATCAGTTGTTTGCACCTTAAAAAATATATTTATTTTCTATATGCTAATTTATTATCTGTATCCTTTTAAAGGGTACTTTTTATGAACATATTATCTGCATGTCTTTCTTTCAGGCAAAGCCATGAAGGTATTGCTTTGCTCTCTGGACAGTAAAGAGATGGAATCCCGCTGTATGGGAGCTTCTGCTCTTTGGGCGTTGCTGCATAACAATCAGAGGGTACGCACACGCACAAACACACTCATGCATCAAGAATTAAAACTTTATTTTAGTGACAGTGCATTAGTGAAATGCCAAATTAAACCCTGGGGTATCTTCACTCTGTCAGGTTACTTAAATAAATCTGAAAGCCCCATTGTCTTCTCACAAATGGAAGAGATGACCAACCTTTTTTATCTCCTGATTATAAACTGAAATCAAATTAACTCCTGATTTCAGGCTCATGAACACAGCTCTTCCTAATCTGTCTTTCTAATTTCCCCTCAAAGGCCAAGACTACTTTGAAGTGTCCTTCTGTTCGATTGAGAATTGAGGAGGCACATTCTATCTCTAAGAAGGGTACGCACATATTCGCTTTGATGAAGTCATATCAGTACCTGACCTGGTGCTGAACATTTGTTTTTACATGTGCCATTGTTTACAATTGTGCTCTTTTTCTATAAACCGCAGATGCAGAAATCAAGCAGGAGCCTATGAGCCTGTACCTGTTGAAGTGCCTTGAAAACCTTTCTCAGCTGCTAAATAACTGATTGTATTTATATTGTTTTGTATCATGTTTTATACTAATCAAATGTGAATGAATTTATAAAAAAAATTAAAATGCCAAGTGGCAGATTTTAGTTTCTGTCTTGTTTGTTCTGGTTTAACTTGAAGTGTACCAAGTGTCATCGTACAGCTGTGGCTGTAAAGCCTCATTGTGGTTGTGGTGGTGTTAAGCTATTGTTGTTTTGCTCCTTTGGTTAGTTGGTGATAGACTACATCAGACTATAGCTGATAGCACTGTGACAATGTGCTGAAGCACAGCTTTAAACTAATTGCTAAGATTAGCATGCTAAGATCCTCAATAAAATGCTAGCATTGTGACGTGTAACAGGTAACGTATACCATGTTCACCATCTTAGTTAAGCGACTTAGTGTGATAACATTTGCTAATTAGCACAGTACAGCTGAGGCTGATGTGAATGTAATTAGTTATGCAGGTTATAAGGGTCATTTTGACCTGATGAGTGCGCCAGATGAAAGGTCAGGGAATCAAAGCAAATCATTATCTCGGGACCATGAAATCTGTACCAACATTTCTCACACGCTATTGTTGAGATACTTCAATAAAAAAAAACCCACAAATACTACCCTAAAGGAAAAAGGAAAAGCCATGGGATCATCAAAGTCAGTGGGATTCATCCTCTGGGAACCATGAATGTCTGTACATAATTTCATGGATTTTAATGCTATTATGGCTAAAAAACTTCTCACAAACCAAATTTTATTTCAACTTAAGATTTACATCCTTTATTTGTGAATTTATGTATTGAACTGCCAAAAAGTAGTCTTATGTCCTAAGTGAAGCATAAAACATTGCTGTATACAAGATAAATACAAGATTTCAGACAGCTGAGGGAAATGTCAGTACAATTTAGAAAACTTCAAAGTGGATCTGACTGTGCAGCATTATACCATAAGCTTGCCTCCCATTCCTGGTGATAAAGTGCCCCTCTGTGTGGAATGAGCTAACAGTGGGCTACCATGAAGTGTGCACCAGTAGCTCAAGTGTTTCTCTGCAGCTAGAGAACTAGCAGGAAGTGCCTCTCCTCTCGTCTCATCAATGCAGCTTTCATTCTCCCTCGGTGGGGCAAGATGGAAGCTGTACAAAAGGACCACTGGTACTTCGTGGTACTCATCTTTCTTCCTTTTCTTAAAGGTATGGAATTTGTATATATTTTTAAAGTTTTTGGTAGATTTCTTTTTTTTTTATGAATGGCAATGTGTTTATAACAGTTTTATTTACTGTCAAAAGGGGCATTCACTTGTCTTTCAGGAAACTCGAAAAACCTACATATTTTTGATGTACTTTCATCAGTTTATAATCTTTAAATTCACAATCAGTAATTAAAACTAAACATTGCTTTTTCCAGAATTTCTTTTTAGTTAAATTGGCTGGGAAGATGGTAAGAAAGCTTGTTTTGGAAGACATTATTATTCTAAATAGAGCTCTCCCAAGGGCATCACTGGACTTGAAATCAGTTGTCATTCAGCTCGGATAAAAGGCTTTGAAAACTTGGAAGCTTGATCACCAACTATTGTCAGTTGTGTTTATGTGTACTGGCTCAAATTAGCCTAATTACCATTACCCGAGGGATGGCCTCACAGCTGTGAATAGCTATGGTAATCTTCAAGTAGAGGAAATTTAAGGGGGAAAACGTGGCTTTTTCTCCCCATAGGAGTAAATCTAATTTTTATGATTTTTTATCTAAAACATGAAAAATATATTAGAATCCTACAAACAAAGCTATTCTTTTATGTCATTTATATGTACAGGTTTCATTTATTGATGTATCTGTTTGCACCTTTTATACAAGTCATGATTTCTGGATTCTGATGAGTTGAATAAACCGAAAAATGCACTCTTCAAGTTGCTGTCCAGCAGAAAGAGACTGTTACAGTCCGTCTGGAGGAAGGGATGGTTCTCAACTGTTTGTGCCCCTGGGGTGGCAACCTCAGCATGGTGTCCTGGACCAAAATACCAGACAAGAATCCGGTAGCTGTTTTCCATCCAGAGTACGGAGTGGCCTTTTCTTACCATTACCGAGAGAGGATAGAGTTCCTGAGGACCACGCCTATGGATGGAAGTATTTCCATGAGGAACGTCACCCACCAGGATATTGGGCTTTACCACTGCTCTGTTCAGACCTTCCCTCAAGGCCCCTGGACAAGGAACATACAGGTGGAAGATTTAGGTAAAAGAAAATACTGATGTGGAAATGTTGATCACTGTGCCCCTGCTGAATGACAAAAAAAAAGAACTGATGTTGGAAATGAAGCGTCATAGATTATGATTCTTTAATTTCCGTCAGGCAATTGGGTTTCTTTCTTTAAAGAGCTGTTTCCTGTGTGTTTTCCACCTTCTGTACCTCCTTTACAGATGAGCCCCCAGAAGAAAACAATGGCGCAGAGCCCCCAACCCCAGAGGTGATCAATACTGACACGGAGTTGGTAGCAGAGCAGAACGACAACCTGAACATCAGCTGTAACCACAAGCACAATGGCACCGTTTACCAGGTCATTTTTGAGAAGATGCCGCATGGCCAGCCCTGGGGCATTATTGGAGTGTGTAAGAAGGTGGAAGGGGGCCTGGTGAGCGAAGACTACAGTGACAGCGACAGGGGCAGAGTCCGCTGTACAGACAGCCTGGATGTCATTCTGCACCTGACAGGTGTGGTGCAGGAAGATGGGGGTTTTTACCGCTGTACCTTCAACACAGATGCGGGGGTACAGACCACCACCATGCTGCTCAATGTTCCCACTCCAGGTACAAAGACAGACAGCGTGCAGTATTTAACATGCATATATATGTGTCTTTACAAAAGGATCATTACACTTAAAATGATTTATAAATATGCCTCATACACTAATGGATGGTATAAGAAATATGATAAAACAATTTAGAAGACATATCTGCTAAAACCACAACTTCCTCTGAATACTGTTACTAGTTGCGTGTGTCTGCACACTATACATATGCTTTGGTGTGGTATATGTGAGTCATGAGCAAACAATGAGTCTGAAGCACATTTGTCACTCACCACAAATATTAAAAAAAACTGCTTTTTTTTGTTGAATAGAAAACCATTGCTTTCAGGCTGTTTATGTCTTTCCCCCCCACTTTATTCTCTCCTTTCTAGGTATATCAGGTGGATTCAGCCTATCCATGTACATGATGTATATTTACATCGGGGCTGGAGCTGCTGGGCTTGTTCTACTCATTGTCATCCTTATACTAGCAGTGAGGCACAGGTAAGATCCCATAATGTGTCTTCATATATCTTTAACAACTTCTCAACTAATCTTGATTGTGAAACATGAGTCTTTCTGTTCGTTGACAAAGTGCTTGGATTTTTGCAGTTTGAAACGAAGGGCTGACATAATCTAATAGGATATGATTGAGTGAGTATCTTAATGTCAACAAAACTGAGAGTCTACAGCCACGCTAGAGGTCCTGCTCTGAGCTAAGTTGTAACATCAACATGCTAACGTGCGCAAACTCACAATGTGGACGTACTGATGTAAAGCAGTTCATTTTTACCGCGTTCATCGGCTTAATTTAGCATTTTAACATTTGTTTAATTAGCACCAAACACAAAGTACAGTGGAAGCCGAGGGGAATGTCATTCTAGTTTGGCAAGTATTTGGTCAAAGTATTTAAAAAAAATTTAAATTTGACTTGATCCTGTTGCTAAAGGAAACGTCAGGGGACCAGCAACGGTATTGCAATTCATCCTGAAGGGGACACAAATATAAAAAAAAAAAAAAAGAAGTAGAAAAGTAGATGTTAGATAGTTAAGTGGATAAAGGAAAACTTGACCTGCTGGTGGTGCCAAATGAAAAGCGAGGGGATGACCAAAGTCATTAGGATATCTGTACCAAATTTAATGGCGATCCATCCAATAGTTGACATTTCACGAAAAAAAAAAGAATATATTAGAGGGATATCTGCAAAGAAAATGTGTTTTTTTTTTCTGCTTTCCTGCCCTGTCAATCATCTCATATCAATCATCCCCGATTTTTCTTGCAACTTAAACTTGTTGGTGCTTCCAGAAGAAATTTACACATAAGAAATCAGAAAGGTCTAAGATTGCTTTTGAAACTGATTGTTCTTTTGTTTCACCTCCAGTGTTATTTGTGTTATCTTCTTTAATAATCACCACAGGAAGAAGAACAGGAGAGAGGAGTACAGAGTGAAACTGCACCCATCTCGGAGACAGGTGAGCCTCTCATTATTCTTCATATCGACTCTTGTCTTTACACTTGACGCTTTTAAGGCACTCCCTTACCTTCTCTTCAGACATGCACTTAATTATAAACCCGTTACACTTTACTAAGTAACCTAACCCTAACCCTTGTTTGACAAAAGCTCGTCCTGTACCGTGATACATTGTATTTATGCTTACTGACTTAACTAATACTGCTTTACCATAACTGACAGTGTAATGGCTTTTGGATCATTTATAAGAGCAGCTTGTCAAAAGGTAGCCAAAATGGTTGAAAATATTATAAATAAAATTGTTACAGTATCTAGTGATTACTTCATAAAAGCCAAGTTATATTCTTATTTCCTTGTTATTAAATTAACATGAAATGTAAAAAATATTTTTAACAATAGATATAATTTGCTTAATATAACTTTATTGTACAGCCTTGTAATGTAATAATGTCATTTTATACCATTATAAAAAGCATATTTCTGATTGAGCCCATTGAGAGGGACATTTTACCATCTACTACTTCAGTCATTACCTTATCATCTGTCACTTGTCCTTGTCTTAACACCTCATATACTAATAAAATCGACCACATTTTCACAGCCAAACTTCTATGAGAACATCTCTGTGTGTCCCAGACAGAAGAAGCTCAAGCCGATAAAAAATTGCCCGGTGTATGCCAACCTACAGACTGTACGATCACACAAAACCAAACATCCGCCTCATGATAAATGAGCACACATAAATATGATGTACTGCATGATGTGAATGTGTAGTTTCTATCTGTCAGTGTGCCCTCAGGTTTTCACAAACAAAGCAAATCCATGTGTATACGAACAAAAATAAACATATACTGCTTAGCGCTGATCAGAATGACTTATTTGAGTTTTTTAATGAGATGGAGAGATTTGACAGACACTGATTAATATTCATGCTGTGGTTTGAAATGAGGTGACAAGTTGGTGCTCATGTAAGTCTCAGGAAACTGACAGGTTTGTTTGAGTCAAAGCCTGTTCTCACTAATTAAATGTACTATGTACTTCATAATTACTGTTGAGGAAATATTTGTTGTGGGCAAAACAATACTTGACAGTAACCGTCATGCCAGAAGAGCAGACAAAGGCCTGTATAATCATTCTTTTCACTTCCCTAACCCTTGAGTAAAACGATTGACAAAAGCCTGTGTAATTGCTCTCCTTTTACTTTCATCCCTCCTGGTTTCCATTCAAAGCTTGACAATGGTGTCTAATCATCTAACGGAAAAGAAAAGCAGTCACTCAGCACTGTACCATCACTTGAGACTCTTGCTTTCCCCAAAGGGCTCTCCGTCTAGGATGGCTGCATTCTAGATACAACACGTTGTTATTATGAAAGCTAAACTCTAATTAGTTAATCCTGTGCTTTAGTTTATAGCTCCTTTTACTTTGTCTATCTACTGTTTATTGATGAATATTTGGGGTCTTTTTTACTCTGCGTTTTAAAATTTACCTTTAAAAAATAGTCATTTCTATGATAAGCTATCATTTTCCAAGTTGTGTTTATAATTTTTTTTTATTTCTAAGTTTGCCTATATGCTTTTGTCAATCAATATTTAAGGCATATGGTAGTACTATTACTGTAAGCTGTGTGTTGTTTATGTGTAATCTGATTCATTCATCTCCATAGAAATGGAGGCTGTGGAAGAGGCAGTAATGGATATGCAGGCTATCCTGCTAGGAAACAGAAATGTGGAACATAAAGGGACAATATAGTTTGGAATCACATGTTTCTGCCTTCATTCTCTCGTCTTGCTGTTCCCAGCAGAAGCTGCCGCTGAACATTTGACTGTGATACTTGTGATACTGTGTGGGTGACCAGCAATACTGAAACTGATGCGTGTGGCTGTAAATGACTCCATGTGGTACAAATAAATCATTGTATAACCACTACCTCATTGATTTCCTGCCGTAGGAGTGTGAGAAGAGGGAACTAAACTAGAATCATTTAACTGCAGTTATTCCTAGGAAACCAAATGATTTGCCATGAAATGGAAGGCCCCATATGTTCAAATTAGTGCTTGAATTCTTAACATAATGGAAACATGTTATATCGATGGTGTAATCAGTACAAAACTGTGTAAAAATGACTTCCTGGAATTTTGTCACCCTGCCAAGAAATAGTCCAGAACATAACCATTTATAACACCACTATTGTCTAATAATAACTATATTATCAATAAATAAAAGAAAAAAACGTTTTTGGAACCTTCCTTTAGGGGTGCTATTTTGTTTCCTTTGGGAAGAGCCGGGTTAGACATTGTGCTCAAGCTAAGCTTAACCGGCTGGTATCAATCTTCGAATGTAACTCTCTTGCAAGACAGCGAATAAGCATGTTTCCCCAAATGTTGAACAATTGCATGTTAGTTACCTTGAATTCTACTTTCTTATTGGCATTCAAAAAATATGCTCATACATGATAGAACATTCAATTTATTACCTTTTTATCATCAAAAACATTACATATGTACATTTAGTGAAAACTGTAGTCCTACACTCAATGTATTCAAAGTGCTATTAACATAATCTGACAGTAACAGAACACAAAGCGTGGTGGACAAACACATTCATAGAGTAACAATAACAGAAATCATGATGACACGTCATACCTACAATCAACAAAGATTGCAAATGATAAACAGACTCAACTAGAACTTTCTCCAGTCTTCTAAGATAGTACAGCTCTAATGGTCCAGATGTAGTGGAACTATTATACATACATTTATTAACCATACTTGAGCTAAGACTCATAACATGTAGGGCAGAAATCTGGCCAGATTTGTCATCAACTGTCTACATACTGTTACTATGTTACTTTGTAGATGGGCACTTTGTCTGAGGCTCAAATTAATGTGGAGGTTGAGCTCTTTTAAATACTATACAAAATAAAGTGACGGACTGCAGAATTTAACTTCAACACAAAATAGGTGCTTGTACTTGTACCTCCAGTTCTACATGAATCTATTTTCTAGACATTAACAACAAAAACACATAAAAAAAAGTGATGAAGTTTGACATTGAAGGACTGATTGTCAGTGGAATCTTTTTGAGATGTTTTCTGTATTCGTGCTTTTCTTTGACATGAACATGTAAAAAAAAGCACGGCCACTTCAACCACAAATATTTCAAGAGATGGAAGTGTTATTCTCAACTTTCTAAAAGCACTCTGGCCAAGTATTTCAGGTGTGACGTGGCATTACACAGCTGGGTCTACATTATTTAAGACAAACTTAAGACGTTTCAAAATGTTTTGAAGGTACAGAGCTAAATTCTGTCCACAATGGTAAACTCAAAGCCCAAAGACGATGCTTTGGTTGGGTCTCACACTCTGCGGTCTGTGTCAGAAGGCACTTCTTACTCGAGGAGGACAATGCAGAGAACATTATCATCACAGCGGTCGTGTACTCAGTGACAAGTTTCACTCACATGCTACAGAAAGGATTCACTGAAAAGAAGTTATAGGTTTTCTGCTGATTTGGGCTATTTTTGTGACAGTGACCACTAATATAACTTCTCTCTAACTGTTGCTAATGGATGGAAAATGGTAACTGCCTTAAAAATCAGGTAGACTACTGGGTCAGAAAATATTTGTTTTTAATAACATTGTGTTTGCCTATGATCAGCCATTTTTCAGTTTTGAAAGGGATTGTTCAACATTTTGGGAAATATAGTTTTTTTTTCTTCTGACAAGTGTTAGATGACAAGAACGATACCACTCTCATGTCAGTATCATAAATATGAAGCTGCCACTAACAGCTGGTTAGAGCCGGGCTAGCTGTTTCCTGTTTCCAGGCTTTGTACTAAGCTAAGCTAACCGTCGGCCGGCTGTAGCTACATATTTTGCGTGCAGGTATGAGAGTGGTATTGACCTTCTGAACTAACTCTCTGCAAGAAAGTAAACAAGTGCATTTTTTTAAAAAACAACCTATTCCTTCAATTAAATTAATGAATGTATTTTTCTGAGCACAGATTTTCTCAGTGAAATATACAGATATTTTCTAAATTTTCTAAATTTGTATGAACATAACATACCAGCAGGGCAAAATGTATCGTGATGCCATGATGTACTTCTGACTTGTATCAGGTCACCAGTGTCTTTTTTACTAATAAACCAGTGATCATATAACTTATATGAGGCTGGAGAAGAGCTAGGAAGCTATTAAAAACCAAATTACTCTGCTAGTGTAATTTAGGGTTGGCAGTTTAAAGTAGAGGCTGTGAGAAGGTTGAATTTCATAATTTTTGACATGACAGTCCACTCATATATCCTTCATGCACATTTCTGGATGACCTTTTCCCTTTGCTGGTTGTAACCGATTAAGGGCTTTAGCTGATTCATCACTGCAATCAAAGTCCAGCTGTTTCTGTGTAAGGCATTGATCAATTTCACATTCTTGAGAGGGAGCTTAGTACAGTAAGTATGGGAGGACTGTGTGTCTAAAATGGTGGAGTTTCTCTTGAAATTGGTTGCTGAGGCGGCACATTGTTGGAATGAGCTCGATGTGATTTCCTCAATTTCGGAACAAAAGCCTTTTTTTTTTTAAACATTCTTTAACAGTGGGCCTTTGTGTGTTAATACCTCTAACTTCTTGTAAAGTGTAGTGCAGTGGCTTAAAAAATGGGGTTCTGCTGGCTTTCACAGCTTAATGACAACATAAAACGCTTTAAAACTACACTTAGAGGATTTTTGGTGCAATCTTTGAAGCTACTGCTGCTCTCACACATCCATAAAAAAAGGACATCATCCTCTTCACGTACCACTCACTACAATTGACGCTATTGTTTCAGTAACTCACCAGGAAATGATATATTACACATGTCACTATACATATTTCTACATCCTTTCTACAGTAGTGGGGGTAAAGTGTCCAGTTTTGGTGGAGCAATTCTCTGTCATTGAAGCGTTCTCAGGCTGCAACTGGATTCACAGCCACTAGAGGGCGATGGCGCCTCTTCCTGGGGCTGTCTCTCCTCCCGTTCTGGCTCATCAGATAGAAAGCTGGGGAACGTCTGTGCTCGAGGGATGAAAGTCATTGTCAGGCCACTTCCTGTGGAAAAGAACGTGAAGAAAGAGGGTTTTTTTGGAAAAATTAAATAAGTGTAAATCTGTTTTATTTAACTGCACTTTACATCATAACAATATGCCCTGTTTTCTTAGACAATATATTCATGGTACAACTGTTGCTTAGCTACTGTCCATGGTGACGTCTTTACATACAAATGAAGATTACAAAAATAATCCTGGCCTTGTTCATTTAGGTAAAAATATAATTTTAAGTCCTCTGATGTAGCTGGTTCTCTCATTATACAAACACATAAACACTTAGTTGGAGAATAGAAGCAGTTGTTATAGAAAAATCAACTTTTATTTGAGGTGGCTCAAGTAAACAACTTCATTTCAAAGTGATCTACACCATCTCATCTTTTTGGACCCTCCCCTCCCACACACACACACACACACACACACACACACACACCATCACCACCTTCATTTAAATTAATTGGACCAATTTGGACTGCAGTTCATATTGGTAAACTGCACTGAGAGGGAGTAATAGATACTTGTGGGTGGAGGGCTGTTCTGTGCAACTGTGAGGCCATTAATATATTAGAATGCTGTTTGGAGATGTGCACGACGAGGTAGGTTGAAGATAAAGTGGCTGGCAGGCTGCTGATCATGCACCGAACAAGGAGGAAGTGGCCGCCGATTAATATTTCAGGAGGTTCAACGCTGTAATCAACTCTCACCTATAGCGTATATGGTACCTACTAATACAACTGGCTAACAGAAGTTGCCGCACGTCAATACATTTCAAATCAATTTACGTCCAGAGGTTAATTGAAATTTGATTAAGAAATTAAAATGCAACTTTGTTTTCTATAAGCTTCCACAGCAACATTGACTAAATCGACAAAGAGATAATTTTCTCTTCTGCTGGTTTTGTTGAAGTGCTGATTACCAAATATGATTTTAAGTTGTGCAAATCATTAATGATATTGCATACACACACACACACACACACACACACACACACACACACACACACACAGCCCTTTCTGTGTGTGCAGCCAGCAGCAGCAGTCATGCTGCCACCAAAGGGAATCGGGCTCAGACCGCGGCAATCAATGTCAAGTGGTTGCGAGTCTACTTAAAAACAGAAATGTGTGTGGGGCGAGATGATGCACAAGTAGAGAGAGAGAGAAACAATGAGAAGGGGGGGGGGGGGGGGGACAAGAAAAACCACTTTTCATGTGTGAGTCAAGGGAACAGCTTGCAGGAGGAAGCACAGAGGGGCTTGTGTGGGTGTGAGGATGAGACCAAAACAGTACCAGCCATAACAGGTGAGTCATACACACACACACACACACACGCATACACACCTCTGTCCCCTAGTCTTTCCCTTCCACCACTCCCTGAAATAAAGAGAAATGAGATAAGGCTCCAGCTTGTGGTTTTAAATGCAGCTCAGTCCATGTTTAAAATAAACCCAAAACACTGCAGGTAAAAAAAAAGGGGGACACTTTCTCTCCCCTCCCTGTTGTACTTAATAGATTGCTGAAACGACTGATACGCAACCAGGCATATCCTTTTCACATCTTTGCCAAGACAATCCCTCTCCTCAACCAAGGCCAATTTGGGCTGAAAAAAAAACAGAGAGGCAGAAAGCCCAGTGCAGACAGAGAGGTCGAAGCAGATCTCATCATCTCCTCGGCCATAAACAGCAGTATTTGTTCTGTGATGCCAGACCCCCTGATGAGAGCCGCGCTTTTGGACAGGAGGCACAAATGTAGACACAGTCGTGCGCGCACACACACAGAAATTGTCATAAAAACACAGAGAGAAGATGGTGTCAGCATCCCTCCTCCTCTCCTATCCCTGTGAGAAGCAGACAGTGATTTGTCAGTGCCTTTTCATTACCAGGGAAGGTCATGTCATCCTATCTGGCCTGGGGTGGCAGCTGCTGGGCCGAGGCGCACACACACTGACAGATACAATGGGGGACCTCGGACACACAAGCATCTATTCATGCATGCATGTAGACACGCACACACCTGTCCGCACCTTCCTTCCTCACATTCTAGTAACAGCTGTAACCAGAGAAAGAGAGGCTGCGTGTACCACAAACTCCGGGTTATGCAAGACTGCTGACGTCCAGCTTTGTGTCTCCTGTGTAGTAAACCAGCCACAGGAGGAACAAATACGCTGGGACGGCTGAGAGATCAATCCAACGCAGCCTAAAGATTGGCTCAGTTCATTTTAGTCTGGATTCAACTATTGTAACGCTGATGACTGAGATTAAAATCTTTCCAGGCATCCACCAGAAAGGGACCAGAACAGTTGAACTCAGTTTTACCTGCCTGTAATGAATTTTTCATGGGATCCAGTTTTTGCATCTACATCTACTATATTCCATGTCGCCTGTTGCAGATAAGATAGCATTATCATGCTGTTCCCCTATCATCTTGTCCCTGTGCCTTTGATACTTGCTCTCTCTCTGTAAAATCCTCTTGTATCACTCCCAGCCGATCAAACTAAGAACAGCGCTCCATCCCATTAGAATTGCTAATGCTATGGCACTAAACTGTGGAGCACAATGAAATGCAGAGAGACAGAAAGTGAGAGAGTGTGTGTGAAATGGCAAAAAAAAAAAAAATTACATAAAAATGGGCCCCAAGAAAAAAATACAAGCATTCTTGTCCTTTTTCCATTCCACTATTAGAGTTGGTAATTGAACCATTTCCGACAGCCACAGCGCCTTGCTTTTTCAACTCGAAAACTTTAAAGTGCACTTATTTGTATGCAACAGCAAACTTGGAGAACACAGCAGTATCACTGAAATGCAAAAGAGGGAATAACATTAGGAGAGCAGAGGTGGAGCACAGGAGAAAGTGGATACATTGTCTTAGAGTATAGTTTCTGGAGATTAAATCATCTGTCTTAGGTTTTACTTGAAAAGGTGAAGTCTTTGGGGGCAGAATTTTGTTTCACATGGCAAGATGATCAAGGCTGTGTGTGTGTCTGTGTGTGTGTCTGTGTTTGTTTTTCTACACCACATCCCTCAGTTTATTTTAAAGAAAACACATTTGACAATTATTACATTCAATTATGGTGAACAAGGCTTTGGGGATGTATTTTTGAGGCATTTCCAGCTAAATAAAAAGCAGATGTGAAAAAGATTAAAATAAAGGAGTTACAGTACTGTACTGCCAGATCCCCTGTTAACTGAGGAAAAGAAATAAACAAATAGGTGAATAAACCTCAACGGGACAGGAAACCGTGTTCCTTAATTATTCCTCCGGACCCGCAGGGTATTTGAAAGCAACCCGAGCATGACTCAGCAAATTGACTGTGCTGATTGGATATTCATCATGCACGCAGTGATGCAGCCAAGGAGCAAACGTAGCCATGGTCCAAATTCCTGATTCTTACCTCGATTTGCACCCAAATCACTTTTGATAACATTATTGTTACAGAAAAATAAATTCATGTATATATTCCCTGAATTCTTGTTAAAGCACCCACTACCATAATTAGGAAACATTACATGAGGTGTTCATTCAAGCTGTGTTGCCTTGAAGAGATTTTCTGTACCATTTTTAGCTATGTTAAACAGTTAACCTGCAGCTATGACCACTGTACACTAATATATACTATATTTGTTTTATGTATTTAGTATGAATATGTGTTAGAAGTCCTCTACACTTCATTTAACTGTATTTTCCTAATGCCAGTCATTTGTATGTATTATATTATAAAGTTTAACTGCTGACAAAATATGCAAGCTAACATTTATGACATCATATTTTACCCATGTACCTAAATTAATTAAATAGCCTAATAAAGCATGTTGTATTTGAAACAAATCTGTGATGCCACCATGCGACCGCTTCCCTTTTTGAACCCCAAGTTCATAAGATTTCTAAACTGAGTCTAAATAGAAGCCGTGTGACTGTTAATGAATAGTAAGAAAGAACAGATGGTTTAAACAGTTGGAAATTACAAGTCAGAACAGCATTGGGCCGTATTGCATAATTGTTCTTTGAAAACGGGAGGAGGTTCAGATGAATGGAAAGCTGGTCTGAAGTGTCGGTAAAACAATGAGATTGCTCTCTTGGCATTTTGCAGGCATTTTTGAGACGGTCCTTGTGCTTGTGCTAGCTACGGCTTCAATATGAGAACATCAGTCAGCTTTATCAGGCACTACACATCAAATGTGGTGAAAATTGATTAAAAGCAATGTAGGATGAACCTCAGTAAATATTGAACTTGAAACCATCTACACCTCAGTGCATTTAGCCCAAAGCCTATTTTTTTTTTTTTTTACATTTTTGCAAACATGCCTCATCAACGATGCTGCTTTGGGTACTTCCTGTCAGCACAGACCTGGTCACCTGGGTTATTGTTGATACTGAAAATAAAGTCTGAATCTAAAGTGTATGGAGATCTGAAGTTATCAGGAGTGCCTTTTTTCATAATTTGTCTAAACATTTATGGACATTTCTCCTCTATGGACACTTAGAAATCCTTTGTCAATCGTATCAGTCCTTTAAGAGGTCAGTGAGGGGAGGATTGGACAACAAATATTACTGAAGCAACGTGTATTTAGTGTTTTTGAAATTGTTACAGCATATAAAAGATTATGCTAAGAGCTCTCTGTTGAGTGGAGCACAATGAACAGAGGGTGTAAAGAGCTCCAGGGAGGTGGAGACCTTCTGCCAATGAGGAATCAATGCAATTACCGTATATGGCTCTCCTCTTCTAAGAATGGCTTGGAGCCATGTTAAATGCAGCACCAGCACCCGACGTGTGTGAGGTTCTCTCCTGACATGCCTTTCATAGTCCAACAGGAGTTAAACTCCCGTCACTGCCCAGAATCACCTTGTCGTCCTCCTTGTCTGACGAGACCTTTCCGCGTGTTTCCTCAAACACACTGATGCATTCAATTTATTCATGGGAAAAGAAGGGGGAGATAATGGTGCCGCTGAATGTGTATCAGAAGGAGATGGTGGAGGTTTGTTCTGAATCGGACAGACACGCGGAGAAAGTGTGGGAGGACCGGTGGAGATGCCAGGGTGATGGATGAGAGAGAAGCTCCTCTGCTCACCAGAGTTTGGAAAGGAAGAGTTTACAGAGGCCAGGCCTATAAATAATGACCCTGAGGTCCGAGCTTCTCTGTTTATTGTATGCGAGGTAAAACAGTATGTTGGTGTTTGGAATGGAAGACTCATACTTTTGCTTTTAAGCTTATCAGGCCACAATTAAATGATAATGAAAAACAAAACAAAATCCAGCCTTAGCTTTTCAAAAGAAAGCGATGACGTCAGAGCGACTTTCATCTTTGCCCGGCTTTCTGTTTCGCTCTATCAGTGAAAGCCAAAAGGCCCGTAATCCTCAAATAAGTCTACTAATCAACTAATACCATAGACAGAGCGTAATCTCATCAGCTCACTAATCACCTTTCTGCCTCTGGTCTACATATAGACATTAACACACACACACACACATTTTTTTTAATTCTAAGAACACACACAACAGATTCATAATTTAATTTAGATGATGGGTCCATCTGTCTCTCTGTTTAATCCCAGAAAACAGAAACAGAGTTCAAAACTATTTTACAGCAAGTTATTTTATGATTAGACTGGTCTATTATGGGTTGAGTCTATACATTTAGTTTGGAATTCAGAGGTTTCCGTGTTATTCTTGTATGAATGAGTATATTTAGAAGACTTATTTGTAGATGTAAAGTTCAACACTGATCTGTGCATGCTGTAAGCTCTAGTGATGTTGTTGACCATGTTTTATTGAAATGGTACTTGATTTCGATCCTTTTTGATCGATCCTTTTGCAACATTGCCACTACAATGTTTTCACAGACCTGTCAGGCATCAAATTCACAATATGAAACATCTTAATGCTAGAGCCACAGGCTGCAATAACTACTCAAAAGGGGAGTCAAATAACAAACACCTGGAGCAATATGAACATCGATAACTGAAAACAAAAATGGAATAAACGTCAAGATCTGTAGAATAAAAATGATAATCATAAAATGAAAATAAAGAAGAGTAAAGATTAAATAGGCAATGCCAAATAGGTCTCATATCAAGTAGGACGCTTTTGCTTTCTTTTGATTGGTTGTTGCAGCCTTGTGGCTGTAGAATAAAGATGTTGTTTCATGAAGGATTTGCTGAAACAATGTGCCAGACAAAAGGCTGAAGATATCCAGATGTCAGAGGACAGAGATCACCGTCTGGAAAGCCTGAGAAAAGAAGCTTTTCCTTCGTCTCTCTCTGCTGGACTGGATCTATTTATTTGTTAATTGTTTTTTTTTTCTTGCTATGTTGATGCTTGCTTTTGTTCTTTTCCTACTACACTGTAATTTTACCTTGGGGATGAATAAAGTATGTCTATTTGTCTATCTATCTATCTAATAACGTTAATGCTGACAGTGTCTTGATTTAATTCTTTTAATTCTTTTGCTTGGTGACGGAAAATCTGTTTCTGTTCTGATTCATCTCAGTTTTATGTTCAGCTCTGTTATGGTGTGTTTTTTAAAGGGTGACTATATGAATGTATGTTTCATTCAAATTTCATTAAATTCATGGCTGTCACAAACCCTTTGTTTTGCACAGATTCCTGAGATAAATAAATAAAGAGATATTTGCAGGTACCTAACGTGATCATTCCTCCATTGACGGGTACAATATTCCCTCCGTCTCTGACTTCCTGTTCCTCCACCTGTCTTTCCTTCACCTCATCCAGAGTGCTCCAAGCATTCCAACTGACACAAGCAGGTAAAGAAATACCAACACCACACGTATGATAATTAGTAACTCCATGTACCTTGGTAACTGTAGAGATCTCCCACGCTGTTCTGACGCGTGATGTGCTGCCAGTAGGCGCTGCGTGGTAGGGAGATGGACTTGGTTAGCGTCTCTCTGGAGTGGATCTGAAACAGACAGAGAAATCGTACAGTGTCTCTCTCTTGCTGTCACTCTCAGTCACTCACTCACAACAGGGGAAATTGCACTGGGTATGTCAGTAAACAAAGAGCGTGTGTTGTACAGTATACTGCTGGCTGAATGGCATGTTTCCACTCGGAATGGCTGTTTGGCGGCTGAGATGAAAATTCATTTGGGATTATGATGTTATTGTGCTACTGGGTGATGTCTTTTAGATTGTTATTTGCAGTGTGAAACTAAAGGCATCATCTTGGAGCCAGACTACGGCTTGAAATATATGAAATGCGTCAATATTTTACTTCAAAGATCTGCATTGACTCAGTAGTAAACGTGCTGTTTCAACCATTCTGCAACAGAGAGTGGTCAGTTTTGTCAAGCTATGCACGTGATTTATAGAGCTGAGGGTAAATGCAGCATTTGGAAATGTTCCCAAATAGTGGGGTCCAAGAGCATGGCCATATGGTCAAGGCTCATCAAACACAAGGCAGGCCTACATAAATAAGGAATACAGATGATAGTGGGGAGGAGGGGAAGGAAGGAAGGGATGGACGGGTGTTGTGATGGAAGGAGGGAGCGGAGGCCAAGACCGTGGGGTGTCAGAGGGCTTTGGGGAGAGACCAGGCTGCAATACCTAGAGAGAAAACATGTATTTGTGTGTGTGTGTGTGTGTGTGTGTGTGTGTGTGAAAATCATGATGTATTGCTTTTGTGTTCATTGCTTTCTAAAAATAGTTCTGTCAACAGCCTCAATGACATGCTTGTTTGATCAGCTAGTGACAGTGAAGAAACGATGATAATAGAGAAATAAGGCATTTACATTTTTTTAAAAAGAAGATATTTTTAAAAAACATTCTTTTGTTTATGTGCGTGTGTGCACAGATGCAGTCTTTGCACAAATGATTCTTCAGTATTTCATCTCGCATTAGGTGCCAGGAGCTACTGTATGACACACTATGCATGCTTGCAATGCATGTTGACACTTGCACTCATTATCAGCTGTTTGTGATGTGGAATAACATGGCTGGCCTCATTCGGAGCTGCTGTGGGTATCAGATAAAGATCCAAAATGTTAAAATTGTACCTGGGAGCTCTTCTCCATCTCCTCCATCATCCTCTCATGCTGCTGGGCAATGGCCAGCGTGGCCGAGTGGACCCGCTGGTAGATCATCTCCCCCTCCCGCGTCTGGAACGTGAACAAACCCTCTCCTGTGTCACACATCCTGCGCCAGGAACACACACACAGAGACAGAGAAGTGCACATACTTTGATTGCGCTCACTCTTGGATTGCTGAATTACCAATATGCATGGTTGACAGAGGGGCACATTGATAGAATAGCCCACTCAAGTCAAACACACACACACACACACACACACACACACACAAGTGAGTAGGTACAGTACACAAACAAAGACACAGAAGCAGAGCCTGTCACGTCAATGCCTGAAGCGCTCTGCGGCAAATGTTAATATCCTGGGATGTTTTGGATATCCATAGTTGCTTTGTTGAAGTTTTTATGACATTTCCAAAAGTACATTTATTTCCTCCCCACCGCCAACGTTTCAATCAAGCACACGCACAAGACAACAGGAAGACTTTTCATTCATGCACACACACCTTCCCGACTCAAAAGTGAACCAGGTGGAGTCTCGTCCGTATCTGCGCAGCGAGCTGAGAGGCCACATGACGAGTTTGAGACGAGCATTGTGAATGTCCCACAGGTAGATGTTTTCATGGGTGATCTGCATGGTGCACTCCCCGTAGATGTCCAGGTTCGGGGTGGGCATTAGGTACACGTTGAAACGTTCTAGAAAGATTCACAAAAAGCTTATTAAAAAAAAAAAGGATGACAATGGGTACAAATGTGGGATACTTTCAACCTGACCTTAAACTATTTACATCCATTGCGAAAGGGTCGGTTCGTTTAATTATAAAACTAAAAACACATATTTTCTCACTTAGATCTAGTAATATCTAAAACCAGCCATGCACATAGTTTTGGTTTTGTCCACATTTTGAGATGTCTGCCTCTATCCCAGTACAATAGAGGCGAATCAAATCTCATTTATGGCGCTGGCAGCATTAAAAGGTGACATTTAAAAGATTCAAAAGCAACATCTCTTTCCAGACACACTGTCCCTCTTACCCTGGATCATCCACAGGACAGGCTGTGAATTGTTTTCAAGGGATATTTGTTCAGTACATAGTAGTTTCAGTGAAATTAGGGCAGAGTCTAGGCAAAGAAAATAAAGAGCCTGGCTAAATACCAAATAAGTGGTGTATGAAAATGAACACTTCTTTTGTTTTTCACTTTCATATCTGTATGCTAATTATGTAGCTAAAAGTTAAAGCAAGCCACCTAAATTGAATAGTTTGGGATGCAGATTAAGATAAAAGATCGGTTCTTATCAAGTGACAGATTATATTTCACTCTCTACTATGTGAATCTAATACATGGAGTGTTGGTGGGACGAGAACATGGCTACTAAAATACTGCAACAAAATATAATTTGTACACAATATAAGCATTGCGCATGCATAAACAAATTAGTGTGGTTTGCCTCACCACTTTGGATGGAGTCAGCTATTTTGTATGCAATTATCCAACAGTATACCATACTAATACATTGTAACAATACACAAAATTAACTTTTACCAACTGTACTTACCCCTGACTCACTTTTACGTTGTGTTTTTTTATGCAATGTGGCATAAGTAGAGAAAAACAACCCTTAAAAAAGGTATTTTAAATAGTACTTTACCTGACTTCAACTAACTAGCCGGACTGGGATCAAGGAGCCAAAACTGCCCGTTCCCGTTATACTAACTCTCTGAGGCAGACAGGGAGAGGACGAGAGACTTAGAGAGGGACAGAGTTCTCCATAATCTAAATTAGTTCTCACTAATTACGCTTAATGATTCAAAATAAGCCATGTGTCTGCAGTGGATAAAAAACGGCAATGTCATAGTGTGGCTTATTTTTAGGGACAGTGAAAATGAACTCTCATCTAATTATCGGCCCCTGCTGTTTGGGGAGGGCTACTAATTGAAACATGGTTGCAGGCCGAAGCCTCTTGTTTCGTTCACTCATACAGGCAGCAGAGAGGCTCTAGCCTCCTTGACACACTGCTGCCACTTTTGTATGAGCACCAAACAGCAGGACTTCTTGCCACAAGAGAAAGGGAGAGGAACTGTGTTGTTACAGTTCAGTTGGTTTATCACAGCACAGTCAAAAACGCGTGTATTGATATCTTAAATAAATGGAGCGAAGTTAGGTTGAAGAATACAATTTCACTTTACGGCTGCAGTGAAATGAAATGGGCTGAAATGACGGCAGATTCTTTTCAATTACTCGCCCTTTTACAACTTTAAACTGCTTCTTTGCCTGTTGCCTTTTCAATTTCCTCTGCGAGTTTACAAATTACACAGAGAATGAGCTCCACTGTGATAGCAGCGCCCTGTTGTCTCCTCTCTTTTCCATTTCCATGAGTGGAATATGGAGGGAAGCGCATTTATTTCACATGGCTTTAGGAGCCATAATCTCATCCATCTCTGTGACAAGCTTCATTATGAGGGAAGCCAGTGATGCACAGCACTTCTCATTAGGCCTGGAACAGAGCCCCGACCACAGCCTGTGACCTGTGCTCTAACACTCTCTCTCTCTCACACACACACACACACACACACACACACACACACACAGGTTTCCTTCAACACTCACATCCAAACGGACATCTGAAGTTGAACCAACATGTGCTAATGCAACTTAAGACTGTTACAGGGGACTTCGGATCAGGTATTGACAAAAAATGGCCCTTATTACCCAGGCCTAATTGGACAGTGGCTGTTCTGCTCCTCTAACCCCCCCGAGGGCGCAGTTGCATTAACACATACGGGCCCAGACTGCACCCGGTAACTGCTTGTTGGCGAGCCGAATGAGAGAGATTGACCCTGAATGGCTGTCTGTGTTAGCAGGGACTAATTGGGCACTCACCGTTCTGCTCCCGCTGCACCCCCGCTGCTAACAGGTCTGGCTCTCCCAGGCTGATGTCGTTGAGGCGGCTGCCCAGGCACTCCACGCACAGCAGCTTGCACCATTCCTCTGCATCCAGCTCTGCACACAGCCACACAGCGGCACAGCGTTAAGGCATGTCCACCATCAAACACACACACACACACACACACACCTCCTTCATATCCAACACTGCAGACATAATAAAACATACTGTCCGCATTATACTACCACTGTCTGTGCTGCCTATTAGTGTGTTTACACATGCACATACATCACTTGAGGGATTTCAGAATAACATGCTGCGTGTACAGGACATGAGTACAGTTAACAGTAACCAGGGGTGCAAATTAAAAGGGGTGGGTTCAGTAACAGACAGATGAATGCTAGGTTTCTCCTCCCTCTACTCTGCCAATACTCTGTTCCAAGTCTGTACTCTATAAGTAGCTCTGACAGAACAATATGGCCACAGTCACAACTGAAGCTGGTGATCATCTATTCAGACAATCAATAAGCTATTTTGCCAATTGAAGGAGGACTGTAGCTTGCTAATTGGAAAGGAAATGTATGCATGAAACAAAATAAAGTAATGATAAAGTAAAAAAAATATTTTAACAGAATGTGATGATTAAAGGAATAAAGGCACGTAATAACTTACTTAGATGGGGAAATTAACACCACTCTCATGTCTCTATGTTAAATATGAAGCTAGCCCTAACAGCCAGTTAGCTTAGCTTAGCATAAAGATTGGAAACACGGTGAAACGGTGACCCTGGCTTATTCCAGTGGCAAAAAATCTTCCTACCAGTACCAGGTTACTAACACATTATTTATTGTTTGTTTGCAGTCATGAGAATAGTATCAATCTTCTCAACAAACTGCTGTCATGTAAATAAAGAAATGTTGAACTATTCCTTTAAGGATACATTGTATTAGGAATTTTGGAAGAAATTTGGAGAATTATGATTATTGACTCTTTTTAAAGCCGCAGTCTTTGTTTTAGGAACTGAGCTCTGTGGTAGGGAGTTACAATACAATATGTGACAGCTGCCACTTAAAGGGGGGAGGGCATTCATTGTAAGACTGGATTTTTTAATTGGAGGCTAAGTGAAGACAAATGATTTCATGAATCAAATATCAGAGTCTGTATGGCAGTCTGTTGTTTGTGAATACTAATTTTCCTTCCTGTTAAGTCAGAGAAAATATTGTGTTTACAGTGCAGAAGATTTCCAATTGTCTTATGTAAGCTTTTGGTGAGAGTTACTCAAGTATGAAATGAGGCAAATGCCAGAGTTGGTTATCTTTCTGAAGCTCTTTAACTCCAGGTCCTGTGGAATTCTGGGATCTGTAACTACGGCCAGCGATGTATACAGAGACACGTGGAAGTGTGCGAACGGCACAATGGTTTTGTGTGTATTAATCAAAACGTTTGCGTAATATGTCTGTGGAGGTAATTTCACTTCATTCACTTCAAACTAGCTTGCGTAACAGCTGACAGCCTGTTTGTCAGATCAACTCTGGTGTCCGATGGGACAGATCTACACAACTTTGCAGGGTGAAGGAAAGGTCTGCTGCTGCCTGAAGCATTTCATTCACACACAAGAGAAAGCAGAAATACAGATGCACTCACACATACACTCATAGGCAGCAGCACTGCACTTTAGCTTCTTGCTCGTGCCTATGCAGACTCTGATTTTTTCATTCAGTGTTTCTATGGCCTTTTGAGAGCCTCTAAACCCCCACACTTTTAAGGCCACAAAGTGGAAAATCGTCTAAACAAACACTTTATCAGCACAGAGGCAGCCTTGCTAGCCTATGTGCCATGCATGAAGAAACATGGTAGGGAGGATGTCTCTGCTTGTGTGGAGGTGTAGGTGTGTGATGGAATGGGATGGAGTAGCGTCTTGTGTTAGCAAAGAGTGCGGAGGATGCAAGAAGGTGGGAGTGAGAGAATACGTGAGAATTGTATTAGGAGACAGTCAAAATCCTTTGTCTTTCCTGATTTCAGCAGCAGGCTGCTGTTATACAGATGAATAAAATACATTATATAATTGGACAATTTCTTTGGGCCTGATTCTGCTGTGAGATATCAGGAGTTGACGCATTATCCGTCTGCAGGTCACACTCTGTCTTCATCTCTTTATGGTGCATATTTGACAGACGCACTCAAAGCACACAACTGTCAAATGTAAGTTCTGTTACCGCCTTTTGTTCAGTTCCCGGCTTCATTGACAGCACACTAAACAACATGGCACTGCTTGAGTTGAGGCATCAAAAGGTTATTTTTAAAAATAAAATATCAGGCGATCATCATGAGGCCTATTTACTTTGTCTTTTTTTAAACAGTAAACACTTCAAAATGATTTGGCTTCTCTGGATGACAGCCCTGAAATAAGTTTTTCAATTTTCTGATCCAAACTCCCATTTACATGTCACTGTAGTGGAAAGGCTGTAGAATCCAATGTAGGTAAGCTCTCATATAACATGCAGGACTTGGCAAATTCTGTTATATGTTAAAACTATAACATACACACTATACACATGTTACTACTAAAATGGAAGGCGATTTCCTTTCTGGACTTAGATGACTTTAAAAAGTAACTTAAATTTTAAAAAAAGTCACACAAAAATTATTTATATCACATGTTTCTTTAGTCTGTACATGTAAATATGCGGGGAGTGAGGGGTGTAAATGTAAAGGGGTTCCAAGAAGTGAAGGACTATGGGAGGTCAGTGGACACACGGTGATAGAGGCATCCATATGGTGGTGTAAGGGGGAAGGCTCTGGGCATGGAAATGAGCCAAGAGAGAGAGAGAGAAAGGGAGAACGAGTGAGTGATGCTGAGAAACCTTGCCTTTACTCCTCAGTTCAATAATATTTCGCCTGAGGTTTACTGCTACTCTCCATCAGCAGATATTTGACCATTACACACATTACCCACAAGGCTGGAGTTAAGATTAAGTTGTTCATCCTTGTCTACTTAGTAGGAGCACATTAAAGTGCATCCACCTTATCTAACCCCTGGCTGCCTCTACATTCAGCTCCATTTATTTACACCTAAAAAACAGACTGTTGAATCTCAACCGACCATATGCAGATCATGTTCCTCTTTGGCTTCCTGTCCACGTATTAGAGGCAATCTCTATTGTTACAGTCCATAATTGGGTTGAAACATGCTGCAAACGATGCCCAATATCATTTTTCATACCTGCAGTATGAAAATCAATATTTCGGAACAGATCCTCCCACTTCTTAATATAGCGGCAAATGAGCATCACTTGGCTAAACTCCAATTCTCCACTGCCTCTTTCACCTCTCTCTTTCCCTTTCTGCCTCTCACTTCTGATTCTTCCTCCACTTCTTGCCAAAACGTCTTGCAAACCACCTCCCCTACTTCTCATCCGACATCCACGTTTATCAATCAACACACATTCATGTCTTTGCATGCAAACAATAAAAACATACACCCTAAAACTTGATGCTTTCCTCCCTCCTCTGGTCTACTGTACCTGAGAAGACTCTTTTTGTTTTGGGGGGGCACTTACCTGAGTCACAGGAAAATGTCTTGGATGTGTCGTCACAGAAGATGATCGCCACAGCATGTTTTTTTGTCTCCCGTGGCATCCGGGTAATGTTCTTGATGTTATGGAGCTCAGTGATCTAAGGAGGAAAGAGAGAGTGGCAGCGGCACATTACCTTGAATGAACACAGTCAGCAGCAGACGCAGAGGCAGCAAGGCTTAATTGCCATCTTGCACTGCTTCGCTGAAAGTGCAATAGTAGTTAGATGCTTAGCATATAAAGGATGGCTAAGTAAAACAGAAATGTGGGCGATCTTAAAGTAAGAATAAATAATCACATGTTTTTCCCTGATTTCCTGATCAATTTTCAAAAAGTAAGAAATCATCCACGATGTCAGCGTGTGTGGGTAGTTGCAGTATAGTGTGTATTAGTATGTACTGTATGTATAAATGTGACCTGATGTTCATTCTGCACACACTGTGCATCCAATGTTCAAGGGCCTCTCCTTGAAACGTCTTATTCCAGTCAGTAGGGAGGAGTGCGATCAGAAGCATCTAAATCACTTTACCAGGAGATTGATCGCGAATGAAAAAAAACAGAAGATTATGTTTAATTGAATATCACTCGCATTTACAGGCCATTTTGTTCAACAGTCTTTGCTGTGTTCACTCTGCCTGGGAGATAAGGCCCATTACATTATTGTAGTCCATTGTGTGCTAACTGTGGGCCCTTTGCCAGATTGTTGGGAATTAATTAGCTGGGCTCACTGCCCAAGCTTGACTGTTTAAGGTTAAAAGACCAGACCCAATAACACACACAACATATGTGGACTACGGATTCCTTTATATGACATTACATATAATACATTTCCCCTCCATTGTCAGATATCCTCTGCTCAGCATTCACGTTACACATACAAGTATTTCAACGACAAAGCCAGGAAATGCGGAAAAAAAGAGAAAAGGGAGACGAGGCTATGGATATTGAAAGATAGGAGATATTCTTTAATTTGCTATTTCTTATCCCCCTCAAAGATAGAATCTAAATATTTTATATGAGATGAGGTGACCCCCCCCCCCGTGAACATACAGTATGCATTTGTCCTCGGCAAGACTATTCATACATATACTAACTGACACAAAGCCAGCAACAACAGCGGGAATTTCTGAGCCGTGAATTTCACCAGCCTCTCGTCTCTTTCTCTGTTTGTGTTTAGTGTGTAACTGTGTTTTAGTCTCTCTCTCTCTCTCTCTCTCTTTCTCTCTCTCTGTGAAGCTGTGTGTCTGAGGGAGAGGTTTGGGTGCATTCCCAGCCTAAGGCGCAAGCGTCCGACCAAAATGAATCATTTGTGATGAGACCTATTTCTCATCTCCTCCCCTCCGCTTTCTTCTCATTTATTCAAAGTTGTAAGTTAAATCTCATATTAAGAAGACTAAGAGTCTACAGCCATGCTAGCTGTACTCTGTGAGGCTGTACTTGGGCACAGCTGGGCTTAGCTCGAACACACTCACGATGACATTGCTATCCTTAGCATGTTAACATTTGCTTATTAGCACGAAACACAAAAACACTTGCTGTTAGTTTAGAAAGTATTTAGTCATTAGCCAAAGTATTTGACAGTTTGAAAGTTTTCTCTGATGATGGTGCTAGATGAAAGTTAGGGGATCAACCAAGAGAAATGCATGTCATGCTAATCACTCCAGGAGTTGAGTTGAGACCTGCTGGTGCCCCTAGAGGAGAAGTCAAAGGGTCACCAAAGTAATAAGGATTCATCCTCTGTGGAGCGTGCATATATGGCAATCTATCCAATAGTTGTTGAGATATATCACTCTAGACCAAAGTGGTCTACCAATCAATCACCCCTCTTTGCTTCACTGGCTATTTCCACTTCCATATACACATACTATTTAGGCATTTAAATACTGCTCCATCTTTCCACTTTAGCTGCCTCTGTCAGGAGCTCAGGAGAGCTGGAGAAATGTAGCACACAGAAAAACAACTTTTCACAGGGCTAAAAATATTGCTCAAAATATTCAGGGATTGTTTTACTGTGTGGACCAGTGCTTCTCATACAGAGAAAAAGCCACAGGGAAAAAGAGAGATAGAGTGGGAGTAAGGGGGGAGGTATGGAGGGAGAAAGAAAAAGTGGGAAAGAAAGCCAATCCCCTTTGTGTTGATTCTGTAAATCAGCCACCAGTGCAGCCTATTTCCTCCCAAAGCACTGCAGCGTTGAATGAAGCCCTCAGACGGGACCTTTCTTGATCTCTGTGGCGATGCATTACCAGGTGCACTGGTGCATGCGTGCACTCATCGCTCACTCCAGTGTTGGGTCTATGAGATGCCTCTGGGAGGGGGGTTACCGCCACACAGGACGCCCCGAGTGACAACATGATGCAGTAGGCAGAGAGAGACGCCTCATTCACAATACATGGCTGATACTGTAGCAGCGACGGATGCTAACAAAGTGGACCCAAACATCTACCTGGCCTGTGCTCACAGGCATTCTTGGGAATTAAGGAAACGACATAAATGTGAAATGTGTTTGAGAAATCCCCAAACCTAATTTATAATCACATGGTAGCCGACAGCCCGTTACAGACTGTTAAATCAGCTCTCAAACTGCAGCCACGTAGGAAACCTGGTGTCAAAGTCCCCTATCATCTGCTGTTATCTGCTCTCATTACTATAAAACACTGTTCCTGGTGCCACTCCTTTAACATCATCTCCCCTCACCGTGATAATGAGCCATAATTAGAGTATTTCAAAGGGCTTAAGAGGTGGAGAGAGAGATATTAATACTGGATAATTACTTTCAAAAGGGAGGAAAAAGACCCCAGAGAAGAAGATAAAGTTACAAAACGTGTCTTAATAAATCCTTAACTCCATCTTCTGTGACCAATGGACAGGAGCTTTTATGTGAAGATGTAAAACAAAGATCTTGGAAGGAGAGTGTAGTAAAGCTTAGTGCTCAGTGATAGAATTTATTCCATAGGTTTAAATTGTTTTTATTAAATACAATATAAAAACACACCCAGCATGAACTTGTAACTCAATCTTACTCAATAAGTACTGCATTAAAAAAAATATTTCTGTTGATTTCAGAGAATACATCTCAAGTCTGAATACAGTCCCCGGCTCCTCATTTTTGGTGGGCGACCACTGGCGTCAGATTTTATCAGCTAAAGTTAATTAATTCCACCAGTTGGCCAAATTGCAAAATGAAACCTTTGGCTGTTGTCTGGTGAATGTGCTCTGCATGCCGATGTTGCAGTAGCATTTAGGCTCAGCCAGAGACTGTTCCCCGGAGAAGGGACACACCAGGTTTCATTTACTTTTGGTGTTCAAGAAGACAAAAGACACACTAACATTCAAGATCCTCTGGGGACCATGACTATCTATAGGAGTAATATATTGGTTACTTAATCAGACTTTAGTAACTGTAACGGTTGACTGATGGCAACGTTAGACAAAAGGTCAGTGTGTTACCAAATCATCAGGAATCATACTCCGGTGATTTTGAATATTGATTCCTAATTTAATGACAGTTTGGTCCTTACATGTTGCATTACCTTCAGTCAGTATCCTTAGGCCTCACCGCTAGCAACAAACATGTAAATTCAAACCCTTTGCTTAGTGAACATGGCTTATATACCACACAGAAATAAATATCCATAAAGATGCATTAGGATGCATACACTACACCCTCCATATATTGTTATGGATTGAAACAAATGACTATTTTCATGATCTATGTATGTGTCGACTACCTTCTCCAATAGATTAATGGTTGGTCCAAAATGTTAGAAAACAGTGGAAATGTTAATTTCCTACAGCGGCAAGAGACATTTTCAAAATATATTTTTAAAGATGTTTTTATCTACATTTTTAAATAACCTTTGAAATTTAAGACACTTTTTTGTACACTGGGAATATGATTGGCATTTCTCATTATTTTCTGACAGTTTATAGATTAAAGAAATTGATTAAAAAAGAAATAAATTATCGACTAACAAACATTGTTGTGACTGTACAGTATTCAAAAAGGTCCATCAACACATTAAGACAAATTGAATAAAAGTCAGAATGGTCAGAATGTAAGTTATAATGTATTTCAGTCATGTGCATTTACCTTGTGGAAGCTCCTGAAGTACGCTGCCTTCTCATCTGGGTACTTCTCTAACCGGCGGGGTCCTTTACTAGAGGCCTTCTTGAACACCAGCCAACACCTCCGGAAGATCTGACAACAGAGAATGATGGCAGCCCCGTTAGTGAAACACAACTCTCTCGGAGCACGGAAATACATTAAGATAACTGGAGAGATAGACTACAGCAAAACACAAACTGACCATCCAGAGAGGTCGACCCAAAGCAACCACAAAATAATAGACCAGGAGAACTCATGCTGACACCATATTAACAGGACAGAAAAATCAAGATCAGCAGAGAGCAGAGAAATCAATGCCAGCTACCATCAACACTTTAAAGTAGCTATGTTTTTTCCATAGATCAAAATATAGATTGGCCTTAGGGTTTATTCAAGTGGTTTATCATTGGAAAGCAGTGACATAAAGTGCATAAAACTGACTTTTACCCTGATTATATACTTAAACAAGCTAATGTCAAAATGAGAGTGAAAGCACCAAACAGAAGACTTGGAAAAGGAAACAAAATCATTATGCCTCGTGAATCAAACATCGCTGAAATTATAATTTTTTAAGAATGTATCTCATTCAAATAGTATAATCTCATTATTAATGCATTTAGATAATACACTGGTCTGCCTATGACCGCTGATTGTGCATTATCAGAGTTTTAGGACTTGAGTAAAAGCTTTCATTTTGGTCAATGGCAACTCCAATTACTCTAATGCTGAAATATAATGACCTCACAGGCCATCCAGACATTGCATCTATTACAGTTCAGTAAAAGTTATTCTCAGTCCTCTAATGAAGTTATCACAGTTTTCTTTTTAAGATATAATTTTTCAAGGCTTGTGCAGCTTATTTTTAATGACATGTCTGGCCAGTGAAAGAAGAAGAATACCACTGAGAGGCAGGAAGGAGACACTTCCATGTATTTGATTAATCAATGCACAACAAGGCCTAATAGGTCTACCTAGCTAGCTGTATGGCAATGAATGGTGGATTTACACAGACAAATTGACAGACTTGCTATCACAAATAACCCAAAATTCTAAATATTCTGCAACTGCACAGCCAAGTCTTGATTTCAACACTTTACAGCACCCCACTGCCTAAACTAGTGGTTTAGTCTTAATAGTCCACGTGCCACTACTGAGTGATGGTGGACTGGGACTTTAAAGGATATTCAAGCTGTTATGTTTGACAGAGGGACATATTAATATCTCACATGCAAGATAAAGCAATAGCCAGCATGCCTTACACTGAACCTAAACCAAGCAGGTGCAGTCTGCAGTCTCTCATCAGTTAATGTTTTTTATTGTTTGTTAGTTTCTTTGCATGGAGGTGTAAATTGCTGAGACTTTGGCTTGATTTCAAGTGTCAAATCTTAAAACTTAAATCCACGCCCACCAAAACTACCTTACAAGATAAGTTAAGGGAAGAAATAAAAAGTACATGAGGGGAATAAGATATTTAATTTGTCTAAATATTTTGCTAGAAATGTAGGTTAGTAAAAAAAATAATTTGAGTTCTTTTCAGATTTTTTTGTTTTTAATTAATATCCCAAATTATGGATTTTATTAATTCAGTGATTCATTTCCCAATTTGTCAGTGAATTCACTAGTTTATTTATTAGCAGCAGGGCAGACACGGGCTGCAACTCCAGGCATTAAACTGCATTTCAGAATACGTGAAGAATTGAAATTAGAGCGAAGTGTTCAAAGCATTTCAAAATTCACCAAATAACTTGGGTTCCTGGGAGTGCCAAACTGTACTCTGCTGCATGAGCTTAATAACTTTATAACTCAGTTTCAACCCGGAGTAATGTGCTTCCATTTATGAAAGGCTGAGGAGCACACAGTCCGTTTCTCTTTCTTGCCACACAATGTGAACGCACACTCACACAGACAAACACACACAAACTCTCTCTGGTGCAGGAGATTACTGTACATTGTATTGATTACTGGAGCTCAGTCTGGCCCATCCACCATCTGAAGATGACACAAATACAGGGTGTTGTATATCGGACTAATTCAAGGTTAAACCTTGAAAAGGGCCACACAAATGAACGCATATAAATACACACACCCTAAGATTTCTTTGTTCTTATCACAGACTGAAAATGTGTCATTTTTAACCCCATATCTTTTGAAGGTCATGTGCAAAACATTTAACCATCATGAGCTAAGAAGAACTGCTCTGTTTTCTTCTTTGAGACAATACATTTTTCTGCTAATCCAGTGGGATTTTAAATGGGTTATACATGATTTTCTTTGGACAGCAATGTCTCTGAGGATCAATAAAAAAAAGCTGTTAATGTTATTCTATCTGATCCACTGCATCACCCCACAACAATACTTGTAAAGAATTTGGAAAATTCCAAAACATAACCTCCCTCTCTACACAGCCAGTGTCAAGGTGTAAAAGGCCAATACAGACAGAACAGTGCATTTGAGAGGCAGAACGAGTGTGCTGGCCAGTAGCTTATGAGTCCTATGTGGTTGCCTATCTAAAATAGAGGGACCCTTCTGTTTCCTGGTGGAGACAGCCGCTATCACTCTGCCTGATGTATGATTGCCCTGGGCCGCATGGTTGTGGTGGGGAACCATGGATGTACGATTAATTTGTTTACTCAGCTGGTGTACTTCATAAAAGGCCCACTGAGTTGAACTTGGCACTTTGCAGTAATTGACTAGAGTGGATCCCTAGGTCCTTATCGGTCTGCCTTGATGGGCCTCCATTCTAGTTAAGTGTTGCCCAGGCCCATTATAAACAGCAAAAAAACACAAAATAGTGCACTACACACTCTCTAATGCACTGTGGTTCGTTCTCTACGCCGTCCATAACAAGCTTTACAGAAGGAAGCAAACAAAGGGGCGATAAAATCGTACTCAAAATTGAACATTCTGTATTTATTTCCATAACGCCTATAAAAATAAAACAAAACTGCAGCCCTGACAGAAACACAAGCACACACGTGAATCCCTTTTGACAATGGCCATAATCACATTTGCAACTTTTAAACCGCAAAATTAAAGCTAGCCTCTATTTCCCTTTGGGAGCTTCAGTCAAAGCAATGCTGTCTGCTTGCCACACACAAAGAAAATTCACCCTATGAGTGCTCAGATTAAGTAATTACACCAGCACAAAAGCAAGCTCAGTGAGATAGCTTGTGCATAATAAGAACTGGGGGGTATGAATGGAGAGGGCTTAATTTTGCCTGTTCCACAGTTGTCAATGCTTTGTCGAGGCAGTCCTATTCTCAGGCTGCTGGTGGGTCTTATTCAGGGACACTCTTATACTGATTGTAATTACACAGATGTGAATGAAACTCTGCTGGTTTGGTGGAACTCATTTAATGCCAGAACAGTGTAAAAAAAACAGTGCTTGGCAGTGAAAACCACCTAACCAGTTCCAGAACAAAAACAAGTAATGATGAAGAGGGCCGTTCTGGTGAAAATAAAATCACCCCAGTTTTTGCTTTGACTTGTCTTCTGATAACTATTGTGTGAAAGCAGTTCCACCGGACTCACCCTATGGTATACCTTTGGTCAATTACAAAATGCATGGCAAAGCTTTTACTACACAGAGTTTGGAAATATTCCCATATATCCCGTGCATAAAGTAAACCACAAACAAAATTGGATTTGGCGTGTTTACATAGGCAAAATGGCAGGCTTGTGTCCAAAAGCAATGCTGCCTTTGGCTTTGATTGCTGCAGTGTGCAGAGGCTGGCCAGCTGACCTTGTTTCTACAGCCTCTGTGATTCTGTTCTGTCATGCGACTGGTTGCATTTTTTTATGTTAGCCTTTTGAGCCTTGGATCTCTGATTTACATCTTCTGTTTGTTTGTTTAGTTCTTGTTTTCAGACGTCATTTCTACTCTAACCATTACTCACAATTGATCAATCCAGCTTTGGTTTGACGTTGACCCTGTCAGTACATTGACTTTTAGCAGTGGAATTCAGTGGAATTCAGTAAGTAGTATCCAGTAGTATCCAATCCCCTGGGGAACTATAGACTGGGCATTGACAAGGCATTGACAGCGGCCAGGGGTGGTAAAAGGACGAAGTTGCAAAGCAACAAGCAAAACTGCAATGACAGCAGAGAAATGGAATGGGTATGGTTGTTTAAATATTCTTCAGATAAGATGCTCGCTGGTCCCAATGAAATTATTGGTTGATAACTAATAAGTGTAGACCAATGACAAAATTTGACTTGACCTCCTTGAAATTACTTCCTGCTTGAACTTGATCTAATGGCTTAATTTGTATTTATTTTGAGAGGTATACCAGGTTCCCAGATGGGAAAGCATTATAATAGTTGAGTCTGCTAGAAATAAAAGCATGAATTTGTCTTTTTGAGTCACTCTGGAAGAGAAATTTTAACACTTTGGCTGTCTTTTTTAGATGATAAAAAAGCTGGTTTGGTGCCATTCTGCACGTGAGTCTTGAGGTTAAGTTCCTAGTGAAAGATAATACCAAGGTCTCTTGTCTGTTGGCTAGGGGTGACTGAGAGAATTACATTTCATGGTACAGTCTCTAAACCTGTAGTGGTGTATAACTAATAGTTCAGTTTTATCCTGTAAATCTGGTAGAGCTGTAAAGGTTTCGTGGCATGCAAGGCACTAACTTACATCTAAAGAGAGCATCAGGAGACACAGCCACATAAAGCAGCAGGTCAGCATATTGAAAGAGACACTATTTCTTGACTGCAACAGGGGGTACGTGAAATAATCTGAGAATACAATAAATTCTGAAGGACTACATTTACATCTGCAGATTACAGTGAGCAACCAACCAATCACCATGTGTCTTTTCAACCTGAATTATGCAGCGTCTCAACAGTGGTCCTCTTACAGACTTAGTAGGAACCTTTAAGTCTGTGCCTTTCTGATAGGCCTGATTGACAGATCTCAGTCTCAAGAGTATGATTAATTAGTGAAACGCTTGACATTAAAATTTAGTCAGAGAAGGCTGTCTCATCTGCATACACACACACGCAGACACACACACACCTCACTCAACACGTACCTGCTAAAGAAGACACACACACACACATACACACACACACACACCATTACCACCATCTCAACCCTTCTCTACAACAACAGGTCAAATATAGCCTCGATATGCAATATGCAAGTCTCTTGAAGACAGAATTATTCATTTGATCCACAGGTCGAAATGGTACTCTCAGTGAACAGCAAAATCCAGCAGGTCACAAGGACCACAACAAATGAGAAGACTTATATCAAGATTTAAAGAAGTCATTTTATTGTGTATTCATTCACATTCTGGGAGGTGGGATGAACCCACAGGGCCACTGGAATCCAAACGAGATTGGGTCATTAAAATTTAACACTTCATTAACGCAATCTTAGAATGATTTATTAAAGAAAATTATTTTTTCAACACAAGTTGCTCACAATTGTGTGTGGCGTGTCTGTGCGTGTGCATGTGTGTCTCTGTCCTCTTCATTAATAAGCAAACAGACCAAAAAAACTGAACTGAAAGTGAGGCAAACAAATAAAAATCCTTTGCCTTCTCTCTATGTTTTAAAACAGCCTATATATACGTTTTGCATGTGAATTAATGCAGCTATACAATATGAAACCTTCAAATGTCTTTGCGCTGCCTCTATGATTTGGGTTTAATTTGCGATTTGTTCAACTGATTGGGCATAATTCAGAAGAAATCATATTGTTTATGAATCATGACAGTGCAGGTCAAATCTATGTTGCGCATCACATATGTGATGTTTTGTTTAACCATTGCTATTTAGGAAAGTGTGCCAGCAAATTGTATTTACCACTGTCAACCAGGACAGGTGTTTATATTTTTCAATAACAGATTGTGGAGAACATCTCCAGCCACAAAACACTGTGTGTGTAGGTTTTTACCATCCCGAGTGTATATAAATATTAGTTAAAAAGAATTATATCTGGCTGTCCCCTGATAGGTTATTAAATCATGTATATAGTGTTGAAAGTTCATAAGCACACAATACCTTAAAACAAGCAACATCCTGTGGCCTAAGGGTTTTAGATGTTGACCATGTAATTGCAAAGTTCCTGCATGAGTCTGGTCAGGGTCCTTGTGTACTGTCATCTTGTCTAATAAAGGGATTATTACACAGAATTATTAATTATCTAACAATTGTCCCAAACTTGTCCACCAGACATGTATGACCGTGACTTTTTGTTTGTATTTATTAATTGAATCTGTTTTGCTGCGTGAGTTGGTAGAAGGACAACAATCAATAAAGCACTAGTCAAATCCATGCTGGTGTGTGACAAGAAGGAAGTTGTTTCTGAAAAAAGTCTGCAAGTGGTATGTGAAGGATTTCTAAAGCAAAATATTCTGATTTCAGATGAAACAAAGGCCGAACTCTTCAGTTCTCATGCAAAACTCTGTATCTAGAAAAAGCAACAGTAAGCTCATAGTGAAGCTTGCTCTCTTCAGTGAAGAACACTTGTAGAAACTGGAGGACTTTTAAGGACTCAGAAAAGAATGAATGGATGCAAACTGTTGATGAAAACCTGCTTCAAAGTGCTTAAGATCTTTGATTACGATGACTCCCAGCATCAAGTGAAATCAACACTGAAATGGCTGTGGAGTGGCCCAGACAAAGGCAGAATTTGAATTCCACTGAAAATATGTATAATGCAATTACTTTAAAATTGGTTTTCGCCAGCACTAGCTATTCAATTCGACTGACCTTGAGCAAATGTGTACATTTGAATGGGAAAAATGCAGAAACTTCCAAGAGCATGTTTTCATTTTGTCATCATTATGTATTTTGAATAGACGGTTACTACAAGAAATCCATTTTGTATTCAACCTCTTGCAACAATAAAAAATGAGAAAAGTCAACAGAGTTGAATACATTGTGAATACATTGTTCTAGATTAGAATAAAATACTCTTTCTTCAGCTCTGAAATGGATCTCCATATGATTCTACACTATCAAAAAAACAATGAGGACATTGCAACACATAGCAAGGCAGTGTTTAAAATAGGCAGCGGCAAAGGCAACAAGCTGGAGAGAACATTTCAAGGGCAATCCCTTCACTTTTAGGGAGGTCTGTTTGTGGCAAGGAAAACACTTCAGGAGGTACTTGGCAATGTGAACCAGCTCTACCACGACAACCACGCTGAGACTGCTGTTTGAGGGGACCAGAAGAAGGACTAGAGCCAATGTATGAACAGATGGAAGCAGCTAATGGAAACTGAGAACACATTTGTCTACATTAAAATAGCCTTGCTTTACGGTGAAGTGACATTTAATGTAACAATAAAGGCCTTAAAGTTAAAATTGGGTTCCTGGCAGGTAGTGCTGTCAGCCGAAAGAGTGTGTAAAACCATGACTGAGAGGTCTGCTTGAGAATTTAGGAAGTCAGACACATCATGTGCCTCAGTAATGAGCCATCTTTGAAGCCTTAGTCATTTTCTGTAAGTGGCTATAAGTCTCTTCACTTCACGGAGCATTATCAAACTTCAGGCATTATTAAAGAACTGTCTCGCCTCTCAATAAAATATGGGACCTATTTCCCCCTACAGGAAAAATCACTTGTCATTTGGATGAACCGAGGGACTGTCTAAAGACATGAAAATGATTTCCAATGACAGTCTGCTTCAGGTAAATGACTAATCACATAGCAGAATAAAATGTTGCCGGCTGCCTGTTAGATTCCTGGGAGCACTAGTGAATATTGAAAGACAATCGTAATACCTCAGAGGTGTAAACACATTTATAATTCCTCAGATATTTGGTTAAAAAAAATGGGAGAAATGTGTAAAGGGTTTGGACCATCTTGATGATTTATGTGTCCTACAAACTATGATTTAAAGATGATTACCGCTACACTACTGGTAACGCAAGACACAAGAGCACTTCAATCAAGGTAACACTGCAACACTCAAACATGATGATAACAGACCGGATTTAGCCGGTACTTGGCATGTGGAATACTAAGCGATTTTTTAACAGGATTCTGAACAAAATAAATATTTGTGGTTGTGACCACACAGCAAACATTAAAAAAAACCAACCATCTGATACAGCATGGTTCTATCTGTGTTTTTTTCTGTCAAACTCTTTGAAGTAGTGTGGATGAAGTCTTCCTCCTTATTCAGCTCTGCATAAGGTTTAGTGTTCCCCTGGTGATAATGACGCCTGATGGGCTATGACAGCCCGGGCCCGGCAATATCACCTCCTGGTGCTGGCAATCAATTTCAGACAGCGACGGGGTCTGTGCCATGGTGTCCATCTTTATAATTTGATTTGTTATCAGGTCGGACAGTTGTTAAAGCAATCATTGGAGCGATCACTCCGCCAGCCACGACCCCGGCCTCCCCCTCCTCAAATCCTCCCAGGATTGTTCCACCATTTCAACAATTCTCTGCCAAATGCGACAACTACAATAGTTTGTCTTAATTGCACCGTTGCTCTCTCTGTCACTCTGTTCCCTAGCCGCCAGCTGTCACCTTTGACTTGATACATAACTCTCATCCCACCCAACCGTCTTCCACCCTCCCCCCCAACCCACCATCGAGATATATTTCCCGCCGCATCTGAAATGTTTGGACATCCCATAATTTTATAATTCGCCCCTGACTACAGCTGTTGGCAGGGTGGCAAGCCAGCCGCGCCCTAGTTAATCATAGATTACTTTATCTGGGCCATTCCAAATCCTCATGTGTAATGCAGTGCTACCTCAGCAGCAAGTAATCACTGCCCCCCACTCCACCCCAAACACACACTCCCCCTCCTCACTTTCTCTCCAACCCGATTCGTCTCTGTCTCTCCTCCTGCCCTTCTGTCATCGCCCTCTCTCTTCTAAATTTCTCCTCTCCCATTCCTCATCTCTTCCTTGTGTCTATGCATGATTGGACATTCTCATCAAACATTCATGAGCCAAACTGGTCCCGAAATGTAATATCATAGTATTAGTAACCCTTTTTTTCACTTGTTAAGGCCTCGTCTGTGACTGGGTGGCATTAAACCACGGAGTATTCGTAGCCGAAAACTGGATCCCAGTCACAATGTGGCATTAAATATGAAGGACAAAAGGTTCCAGCTGATTCTTCGCCCAAAAGCAAAAGGTCCATCTATCCAATATGACAGAGACTGCAAGGGCAGGTGGTATGAAAATGACCATGTAACGGACAGAAATAAATGGGGGCCATCGAGAGATTGTGAGAAAACCAGGAAGAATGGAAAAATAAGAGAGCATGAAAGAAAGAAACAGAAATAAGAGGCCAAAAGAAAGAACGTTTGCTTAAGGGAAAGGCTGGAGGTGGTGAGAGTAGCTGTTGAAAAAGGAATAGGCCAGAGGCATAGAGGCAACTGGCTGCAGCCCTCTATTTGGATTCATGATAAATTATGTTTTTAAATAGGACGTGGTCAGAGCATTGAGGATAGATCATAATTACTTTTCTGTATTGTTCATAGAATCCCTTTTCCCTTTAGCCCAAATTCCAGGCATAACAACATATACACTGCTGTTCTTCAAATCTTGGAAAGCTACAAGCTGAGTCTTTATGTGACGCACCCTGCTCCCAATTCTCATGCAAAATAACACAAGGACAGAATTTCCACTGTTGTTTCTCATACTACTATGAGGGAGACGAGGGGGTTGTTTGACCCATGCTGGCCTTGAGCAGGAAAACATTTGTAAAAGTGTCACACCGCGCAGAGCACTTTTTAAGCACAGCACAAAAATAGCAGTCAAATTATTCTGAAGGAGATGTAGGTCAATATTGAAGTTTCGCTCTCAGGTGTGAGGGAGCAAAGAGAAGTAAGGGGGATGGGGGGGCGGGGGCGGTGTTGAATGGCGGAAACAGGGTGGCATATTGCTCGTGTCGGCTCGGACTATGGCTTCTCCAGCACCAGCATCCACCCTTGGGTGTTGTGCATGGACAGAGTCAAACTGACAACAGACAGGGGAGGAGAGGACAAAGGATTACACTGCAATCATAATCCTATAATCTACCAGTACAGTTTTATAATGTTGCTTACTTCAGTGTGGTGAAGTTATTCCATCGTATATTTGACCATTGATTCTAGTGACACTGAGGTTGGCAAGCAGCGTTGGCTTCAGTATGCGAGGCAGCGGTGGACTCGCACGCATCTGTAAAACATTTTTACGGTGGGGCAGTTCTGCTTCAAGTCATCATTATGACAATATGCCTGCTCTTTAAACCATCCCTCATCCAGACCTCTTCATGTAATACAGCTTTAGTCAGCAACCTTCTGCACACACACACACACACACACACACACACACACACACACACACACACACAGAGAGAGCAATTTCCATTTAATCCATGTACAGGGCTCAAGCGTTCACAGACAATAACACCCAGACAAAGACGGATTTCACTACGGCAGAATACCCTCGCCGATAAGCACACTGAGACCACCATACACAGAGAGCGACAATACAGAGCAGTGTGATTTTCTTTATAATAATAGGAATGAGTTGTCCACCACTGTGTATCCCCTAGCCAGGCTGAATGTTAAACTGAACTAAATTCATAAATGAAGGGGAATAGCAGGAAAAAAAACTCAATTTAGGTCAAGCGGTAATATTGGCAAACCCTTATTTTATTACTTTAGCATGTTTGCAAATTTGCATCTAGGCCAACAGGTGAGGGGCTGTTATATGAAAACCAAATACAGTGCCTCAGAAGGGACGGGCTAGCCTCTGTGGGAAAATAATATGAAGTACGAGGATGAAAGGAGCTCTTGCCCACTACCATGATGCAACTCCACCTACTGACTAGCTTAATTACCATTGGCTGACCACTTGATTATCATATCAATAAAGAGTGTGAAATTGAATGAGGCACAGACAACTGTGGGTTGCTCCAGCAAACATTTGCATGTTTAGCAGGATATTATGAGAGTGTTTTCCAGGACACTTTGTGCAAGCGTTTATTTGAATTTCATCAGAAGCCCTAAAAGCAGTAATCCTCATGCATTGGTGCAGCCATCTCCCCCCCCCCCCGGGGATTAATTCTAAAGAGGTACTCGCTCACTGATGTTCGGGCTGCTTCTCTGATACGGTTAGCTGGGTAAGCATCGGGCTCCGTGTCTGCAACAACTATTCCCTCACAACCAGAAAGCAGAGATTTGCGCTCGCTGGAACTAACTTGACTCAGCCACATTTGTTCTGCAAATCAAAGAGGACGCTGGGGAATAAATACGTGCATGTGTGTGTGTGCGTGCGTGCGCAAAGGAAAGGAAATGTGGAAGTGCGCTTTTATGTCAGAAAACGGGGTCCAGTGGAGTTGGCCATATTGTGTATGGTCTCATTTCCTCCCAAAGAACACGGAACATCGGAATAAGTGGGCTGTGAATCGGTGTCACTGTGTGTCTCAGCATGTAATCATTGAGGAATGCAATTATCACTTCGCCCAGCAGACATTTCTCTGAAATGGAACATAAGAGAGGA